>PVIW01005676.1:0-18256 GCA_004026585.1 Noctilio leporinus
AAAAAAAAAAAAAAAAAGAGGAAGGAAGAAAAGAATAAAGAATGGGTTTAGAAAGGCTGGGGAAGGGAGGAATACTTAGATTGAGGACTGGGAATGCGTTATAGCCACAGAGTGAATAGACTTTAATTCGAGAGTAGGGGAGGGTCTTGGGTATTTAGGTGGATTGAGGTATAGGGGGGATTAAGAATATGTGAGGAGTTACTTTTGCAAAGGATATATTGGGGCTTAATAGTTCATATTGCTCTCGGTATAATTCAGGTACTTGAGATTGGCAGCAATCCCTTTCCTGATGCTGCCTCTTTTTCTTGGTCAGGACTTTACAGTCTATAGTCTATATTCTAGCCGGGTCTTGGTGCGTGGCAGGGCCTCTGATTGTCGCAGTAGGGCTGATTCTGAGTGTCCACCCCCAGGTAGGCTGGGCCTTCAGCAGCCTGGCTGGGTGTTAGGGCTGCCGGTGTTCTGGAGCCCGCAGGGAGCCCCCTCCCACTCCTGGCGGAGGTTCCGGCCCAGGACGCGCCCCCAGCACTTCTGCAGGGCAGCCCGCAACTTCGCTGGTCCCTGTGACGACTGGTCCCGCCCCCGCAGTTCCGGGAGGAGGCCGGGCCTGTCAGTCAACACTGTCCAGGGTCCGCCTACACTGTCCTGCCCTTCCGAGGCGAGCACCACGCCTCCAAGCCAATCAGCTCTCCTCTGAGTCCTTTAGGCGGCCTCTGCAATGAGCCCCTCCCAGGCGTGGGCGACGCGGCCTTTGTCTCTGGCAATGGCGGCTCTCCCACCACCAGTTCCCGGCTCGCAGGCTCGCCGCCTGGAGTTTCCCTCGGAGCCTGGGGGCCTGTGTGGTTGTGCAGGACTGGGCCTCCCCCCTCGCAGGGGCTTCTAGCTGCTGTTTCCCCAGTGGCCCAGCAGCTCTGTTTTCGGCCCTCTCGCCGCCCCGCTGGTGCACTTCCCGCTCCCCGGCTCCGGCTTCCCGCAGGACTCTTCTCCTCCGCCTCTAGCCCCGCGCGCGCACGGAGCCTCCTCTCCCTGTTGCCGGAGTGAGTCTCTCACACAGTCCCTCCCCTGCAAGAGTTCAATTCCACGTTCCCTACGGCGTTTGCCCTCGCTGCCCGCACTTCTCTGTTGAGACTTCCAGTCACCAGCGAGCTCGGAACTGGCCCCAGCCAAACGCGCCCCTCTGGGCAGAGCTGCCCCTGCTCAGAGCCAACCTCGGCCCGCTGGCCGGTCGGTTGGGAACGCCTCACCTACTGTCCTGCAGGCCTCCTCTGTCTCTGGGCTCTGCTCCCCTGTGTCCAGATGCTGCCCGTTCCAATCCCTAGGGTCCTGAAGACGTCCCACGCTCCTTATCCTGTCCTCCAGCTGCTTTGGTACTCGAGAACACCATCAGCACTGCTCTCCACTCTGTCGCCATCTTGGAGATCCCTCCAAGCATATTCTTAATGCATGTGATATATATTTCTAATTTCTCTCAAGTTTATTTATATACCAGCAATGTATGAGATTGCTCATCTCCTCAGCTATACTGAGTATTATTCTTTTTCTGGCCAATCTTATAGATAGAGGCAAAAAGTATTTTCATTAACATTTCTTTAACTTACTACTTAAAAAAGCTGAGAATTTTTTATAATATTTTTTTCACCTCACCTGGCCCTTGACTCTTGAGGTGGCATTTGTCCACAGGCTGATATAGAGCCATGCACATTGTTCCATTCACAAAGTGTTTTTAAGTAGTGTCCTTCCTTAAGGATAAGAAAGTAGGTTAAGGAGGTGTTATGGAACATGAGATAAACTGTGACAATCAGAGGAGGCTCCCCATTATACTCTGGTAAATTAGCCATGGTTTTAGGGTCACTAAAAATTCAGGGCCCACAATATAGCTTTTACCAAGCTCTTGTCTAAAAGTTCCTCAGACACTTTCTGGAAACAGATTCTTCACCAGGCTTAGACATCAAGACATCTGGGTTAAGAGACATCAGATACAAATATTTGGAAATAGCTCACTTGAAAAACCTAAATTCATGATCATCTAGCCAAAAGCGAGGACTCAGAAATCTATACTCTCTTGCTAAAATATGGAAGGAGATGTTTTTGTCTGACTAGAACTTTAGAAGCTTTGTAAGGAAGAAGGATAAGGAATGGTAATGGTAGCTGTTTGCTGAGCAAAATGAGAAAAGTTTGAATTTTCATCAACTTTACCTCACACAGATCAAGCCGTCAGTTCCTCTCAATAGTCAAGAAAGTAACTGGAGATGGAGGGTGAATGATTAATTCTACAGTGTTTGCCCTGTTGCTTAAATTGAGCTTACTAAATTAGCAGCATAGCATCCCCTGGACACTTCTGGAAAAAAAAAAGCAGAATCTTTGAACATTCTCCTAACTTGTTGATTCAGAATCTGTATTTTAACATGACCCCCAGGGTACTTATAGGCATCTTAAAGTGTCAGGAACCCTGAGTTTGGAGATCAAATTTGCAGATGCTGGTGGTAGGTAAGATAGGGAAAGTGAGAGAGACCACAGGAAAAGACACCACTGAAATTGTCTTTCTGATAAAGAAAGGCATTGTTTAATAACTAGTGCACAAGTGGCTGGAGATGAGAGGTCAAATAGCATCCCAGGGTAGTGTGGTGTATAGGAAATGAGTGTGCAGTCCAGATTCTGTGATGCAGAACTCCAGAGAAGAGCAGGTACGCATGAGTTGGGTTAGTTTGTCTCTGAAGCATTTAGAAATTCTTGACATTATTAAATGAAACAAAGCATTTTTGGTGCTTATAGCCTTACATAGACAACTAACTTCACCTATCATGATAGTTATTATCATTACCATTATCTTTGTTTTTGTCAAGTAATTGGACTATTAAAGAAAAGTATACATATTAGAAAACAATACTGTGCTGATAAGGGTGTGGCATGATTATATAAGCCACCTTAATTACTAAAAAAAGAGAAAAAATGTTGTCACTTTTCAAGACCTCAGCAGTAGAATATGCCACATCAGCACTTACTTAGTGGATGTACTTGCAATTAAAACCATGGTGTAGAATTCCTGATTACTAAGCTTTTACAAATTGAAGGGATAATAAATAGTACAGAAAGAAAACTGTTGCCTTTTCAAAGATTTATAGAAGCAAACATGTGATTTTCATGTTATGCTTGTCTAAGTAATATACTATAACATATATTTATCAGACAAAAGCACAGATAAAAGGAGGAACTTTTTCTCCTTATACTGTTTTATGAGTATTAATTTGTATTGCATCAAAGGACTTGCTGATTCTCACATAATAATGCTAGTGATTGAAATTTATAGACAAAGGACGTAAGTATGCATATAGAATATAAGGAAAAAGTTAGGATGGGAAATAAAGGTATAGTTAAGCAGGTTGAAGGGCAATAAAATCACTGGTCTGGTATAGCAGCCAGCTGATATCCTGGGGATAGAGAAACCTAAACTCAAGTGTGGGAACACACCAACCAGCAAAAAAACACTTGTACATGTAACATAACCTCTGCTCTTCTCTATCACTGAATAGGGAAACTGGAGACAGGTCCAACTCACCTTGGAAATAGTAAAGTTCAATATTCTCATGTTTTGCATGAGCAAGCCAACTTTAATCTGGTTCATCCACTGAACTAGCTCTATGTCCATGATCAAATTAATGTCTTTGTATATTAGTAAACAAAAGAATGCTAAACGGAATAAATAGTGTTCAGATTACTTTCTAGAAAGCTGTCATTGATCCTCAGGAAGCACTAGGATAGGAAAATGAAGAGGAGAAGTAGGTATAGCTTGGGTCTCCCCAGGTTTTGCATTTCAACACCTCTGGCTTTTACTTTTTACTTGGACTTACACATGAGAATTTGTTTGAAAATATATTTCCTCTAAAAAATTAATGAAAAACTACAGTACCTATTTTAATATCTTATGCAAGAAAAAAACCCAGTCCTCAACACTTTTGAACAGGTCCACTCTCTGTCTTCACTGAGAAGAGATGTCTATAGATTACAGAATAAACTTTAAGTTAATGACCAATGAACATGGTCCACAAGGAATAAAAAAGAACAGTTGTAGTCAGTCAGAGAATACCAGAAACTTGCTGCAACATTTAAGTATATACAGACAGCAGGCATATTTGCTGTAAGATACAAAAGTGTTTAGTATCATGACTATTATTTAAAAATTAGAAAATAATTCTGATAAAATGTTGAACATCTCAATATCTGAATACTTATATCATTGAATTAATGTTTTTCTTTTCATATGGCATTTGATGGCACCCCATCATGTCTTCATGTTGTTATGTCTCTGTTGGTCATGTGTCAGCAAAAGAAAGTGACCATTTAAAATTGACATAGCCCTGTTTCCTTAGCATTTAAATAACTTTTCACTTATTGGTAATTGACATCTATTTTTGCTTTATATTTTGTTTTCATTATTCATGCAAAAAAGAACTATGATTATAAAATGTAACTAAATAGATCAAAACTTTAAGATGCACTTCTATGCTCTAACATATAGAGCATCATTTAAACTCAATGTACATTTTCAACTGATACAGGGCTTGTAATGGGTGATGATGGAAACAGTGACATGATTTTATAAATAAGGAACCTCTCTGATCTCTTTCCACTTTGAAAAGTTATGCACAGTGACATTAATTAGGAATCCACCAAATTTCTCTTTAGGGTTGTCATCTGTACAGAAAATGAGATGTTCCTAACAGTGAAAGATGAGATTATTGTGCAGAAGCATTAACATAGCAAGCTTGTGTCTGCTATCCTTTGGCGTGCTTGTACGGTGGGCCAGCTTCTGAGAACAAAGATTTTGAGAGGGTTATTCCCTGGTAAAAACTTCTCACTATATATATATATATATATATGCTTTAGGTTGAATCCACATGTTCCTTCTGGGTATCTGAAATTTGAGCAAAAGTCAAGCAGAGAGTGTTATGTGACCGACCCTAATAACCCCTGCCCAGGTTAGGTATTTAAAGAGCTTCCCTAATAGGCAGCATTTCCCACACATTGTCACAACACCTTGTGGGAAGAATTAAGCATGTCCTGTGTGACTCCACTGGGACAGGACATTGAAAAACTTGCACTTAGTTTCCTCTGGGCTTCAATCCATGTGTCTTTTCCTTTGTTGATTTTCCTTTGCATCTCTTGAGTGTAATAAAGTTGAAGCAAAGTTCATAAGCACACTGTCACACAAATTTCATGGAACTTAGAGGTTCAAAGAGAGGAAAGGCATTCTGTTTCATTGGTGTTGCTTATTCATATATCCCTTAATCCAAAAATAATATTAGGCTGAGAAGCCAAGAGACATCAGTGAGTAGCAGAGCATTTGGGGATTGAAGTCCTGAGAGGGAATTTAAACTTTCAATCACTTGTCAAAATGATTTGATCAAGTTCTACACACAATTAATGGGCAAAGTGTCTTTGTCACTAATTGGATAATTTGTTTCTCCATTACAGTAATCAATCCCCAAACAGAAGATTATGATTTTAGGTACTTCCTCCCTTTCCCTGTAATTCTATGTAATTGGGTGAGAAATGAGATGAGTGTATTTTAGAACAGAACATATAGATCAATCAGTGCTTTACTGGGCTACATTTATAAACACATTCTCAGTCTTAAGTCAAAATTATAGTTTTTAATTACCCTTTTATTTGCATCATTAAACATTGTTTAGCTTTCAGAATGATGAAATGAATTAATCATATGCCAAAGAATGATAGCACAACTTCTAAGTACATTGACTGAGGCATAAATTACTATTAATAATATGTAGTTGTATAGAAGTCATTAATATTTTTGATAATAAGATACTGTTAGAGTATTTCATATACTTTTCAATTATCTATCTTTTACTTTACCGGATTGAAAATTTTAAAAATTTATTTTTTACAACTTGTTCCAATGTTTATGGGTTAAATGAAAATTGGATTCACAGTTGTCATACATTTTTTTTCTTATTTTGGATTAAAAAAAACAAAAACAAAAAATGACAATAGAATTGAGTGAATGACTAAGAGCATGAAAAAGAATTGTGGTCTCACCCTGACCAGTGTGACTCAGTTGGTTGGGTGTCGATCCCCAAGGCAAAAGGTTACTGGTTCAATTCTAGGTCAGGTAATATGCCTGAGTTGTACATTAGGTACAAGGTAGCCAATGACTATTTCTCTCCCTCTTTTTCTCCCTTCATTCGTCTTTCTCTAAAAAAAAATAAATAATTTAAAAAATTGTGATCTCAAGCTGATTACAAGTCCTTTGTTCCTGTATTAATTTAAGCAATGCACTGTTCTAAATTTGCAAGTATATCATTATAACCAATACAGCAATTTCACTGTAACCAATAAGAATTTCACTCCTGCATTTAGAAGTGACCCTTCATTTAGAGAAGACTCATGCCTTCACAGTTGAAAGTTTATGTATAACCTCTGATTGCCCCAAAACTTAACTATTAATAGCCTACTATTGACCTGAAGCCTTACCAATAATATAAAGTCAAGTAACACACATTCCGTATTGTTACAATAAAGTAATCTAGAAAATATTATTAAGAAAATCATTAGAAAAAAAATACATTCATAGTATTACACATATTTATTGAAAAAAATAATCCAAGTGTAGTGGACCAGAGTAGTTTTACCCATGTTGTTCAAGAGTCAACTGTATTTTGACTGTTAAAAATGTTAATGTCTTTTTTTCTGTTTATAAGTAATAGATTTCCTTCTGATTCTAATTTAGCAGTTTGTCAACCTGGCTTGAGTTGGAATGTTTTGGCCAGCTAAATGCCTATTTCAACATGCAGTTAATGGAGGAGAGTCTCTGGGAGGTGACCTTCTGAAAATTAACAACCCTTATTTTGGCTAGAAAGTATTGCAATGACAAAAAGAAGGCAAAGTCTCAGCTGGTATGATTATAGAACCATATTTGAAGGGCTGAATAAACAACCCAGACACCCACCTAAAACATAATACAGAATGAAACTCCAAAAGCAAGTCAAAATTGGTTTTGGGTAACCCTAATACACCCGCAAGAACAACGTACTGGCAACAGAGTTGACAGATTCCCAAGATCCTTAATGACATTAGCTTTCATGATTAATGTACCTCCTGGGATCCAGCAACCTCCATCCTCTCCTCAAGAGGCACCAAGGCCAGGGAGCTGTTTCTGAGTCCATTGCCCAGTGTTCAATGGTGCAGTTCTCCTTAAATGTTAGGCCTAATTATCTTGTGAGCTAGGTGGTGTATTGCCAAGAACTTAAGGATCTTGGCATCGGAATTTCTGGGTTTAAATATTAGTTCTACCATTTACTCTCTGAATGCTGGTGGACAAATATTCTGAGACTCAATTCTATTTTTAAAATGAAAGTCAGAATCACCAGGTAATGTTGGAACATTCAAACAAATACCTATGCCAGGCAGTAAAGAGTAATTATGTAAATAGGTAACAAGTAGAAAAGTTTGGTGGCCTGTCAAAGGGATACAAGAACCAACCTGGATGAGTTCCCAATGACCCAAACTAGAACGATTTGAACAATAAAGTTCATAACATCACACTAGATTGAAATCCAAAGTATAAAATAAATATAAATGAGTTCATACTGATATAAGTAAATGGTCAAATAAATGAATAGGTGGGATAGAAGTAACACATTGTCCTTATAAGAGAATGTTAAGCAACAACTTAGGCAGGCATTGTCCACCCCACGAAGTGGAATCTAATTCCCATGTCTTATCTTCTTGAGTGGGGTTTGAACTGAGTGACTTGCATCCAAAGAATATTGTAGAAAAGGAGGGAAAATATTTTGATAGTGGAAAACCAATGTAAGCCATGATATCTTGTACTCCCTGAAGTTAGATGAAGGAAAGAGCACTTTACCCTTCTGATAATATTCTCCCCACCTCAACACCCATAACCTAAAGCTAATCAAATCAGGAATATTAGGCAAAATTAAACTGTCAAACACTGTATAAAGTATCTGCCACAGTCTTGAAAATCAAAGTAAGACTAAGATACTGTTATAGACCAGGGAAGTCTAAGGAGACCTGATGGCTAAATGCAATGTGGTATTCTGGATGGGATTTTAGAACAGGGGAAAAAATCAGTAGTGGAAAAACTAGTGAAATATGAATAAAATTTGCAGGTTACAGGTTAACATACCAATGTTTTTGTTTTTTTGTTTTTTTTTTTAGTTTTGACAAAATATGAAGAAAATTGGTAAATGGTACATTGCTGTACATATTTTACAACTTTTCTGTAAATTAAAATTATTTCAAAATAAAGTTTATTGAATTAGAAGGAGGGAGGGGACAAAGATAAGGATGAGGGAAATCAAAAGGATAACAACAAAAAGTCAGTTATTTTATTCTCTTTTCTTCTTACTATTATTTAGAATAAGTATCCTCAGATGCCAAGTACACACTGTGTGATCAAACTTACAAAAGAGTAACAAGCAAAGCTACATCGTGGTTTTAGAAGTCAGGATGGGTCTTACCCTTGTGGAATGGGTGATGATAGTGCTGGAGAGTGGGTGTGAGGATCTGGAAACGTTCTGTGTCTTGATGGTTACATGGATGTGAGCCCTTTCTGAAAAGTTATTTAACTGAACAATTAGGATTTGTTCACTTTTCTGTCTGTATGTTATACTTGCATTACATATATTTTAAAGTTTATATTAAAAAATAAATGCTAGAGGGAAATGGAGAGTATAGGTTTAGAGTTCACTTAGGGATTGAACCACCTCTCTCCTCCAAGTTTCAACTTGCAGTCTACTAACATTTTTAAAATTAGCTCCAAACTCTTCTCAGTGTGATCTAAAACACAGCCCACACGTGCTCCCCTTCAAATGCTAGTAGAAAACAGAATTCAAAGTTGGGGCCACCTCGTTCACTGGCTCACACCTTAATTCTTCTGAAGCTGACAGTCCGTTCTGATCAGCTAGATCCAGGTAATGGGCAGATCACAGTGTCCAGACAAAAGCCACTCTTGAGCAGTCAAGACACAGTTCTTAAGAACTCTATGCTAAGTCTGCCTGCATGGATTTACATAGGCTTTCTTTCATGTCTCAGTTATTTTTAAATTCCATATCTTAAGTTGGGAAAAATAAGAGAAAAGGCATTTCCCCCTTTCTGAGCACTTCAGTTAGAGAATGGAGCACTCGTTTTTTAACCTGGTTCTCTGACGTTTGTCTGTAACTAGTGGCAAACAACTAGAAAGTGCTGCTATTGCACAGGGAAATATGTGAAAACAGTTTATGACTCAAAGGCACTATGCACTTAGATCAGGCTCTCCCATGAGAAATAATTCTCAAGTAGCTTTAAAGTAAATTGGAAAAAAGAAGAAGGAAAAGGTGGGTGGGGAGGGGGAGGAGTGGATGAAGAAGAGTCAGCAAATGAACAGGTTTTCATGTGAAATTCAAATTGGCAGCTGGCACTATTTGGATCAGTCTGCATTTAATATAATTTGAATGAGGTAGATGATAGTCTTACATTTTGAAGAGGCAAAGCAAAGCAAAGCCTTGAATATGAGGAATTTACAAACCCCTATGATTTTGCACATCTCAATTTGACACACTTCTCTTCACTATGCTTAGAAGAAAATGAAATGTAGGTATTTTAGTTGTGTATTTCTCACCAGCAGAATGCATAAACGTGCAAGATTCAAGTCACATGATATGTGGCTCTACACTATTAAATGAAATGGATAAACAGGATGAAAAACAAAATCTTAAATTTGTGATTGATTGAAAGGGAAATATTTATAATATGGTAATTAATCTAGGCTTACAAGATAGTCAACAATAGTTATCATTCTAGTAAAGTTTAATGATTTAGGAATAATATGCAGAAAGAAAAATTTAATTGACATTAGAAATACATAAACTGTTCTCTACAGATCTAAGTAAATGTGTTTTATTTAACTAGAAGATGTATTTTGTACATTATTTTTTCAGTTAACATTCTGAATATACACACCTCAAAATACAAACACTCCCAATACAATAGATGTTAAAATTAGGATGAAAAACAGTCAAAGAAGAAAAAGAAGAGAGTACAAGAATCTTAGCAAGACAGTGTAGTAAGCATATGAAAATACATACAATGTCTTACATACATCAGATGCATTTTATCATCTCACATACTATAGAACAGAACAAGTTATTGTTTTTCTAGAGAAAATAGGCACTGTGCCTGTACTATCACACTTTATCTTTATACTGCTGAGAACTTGTGTTACTATTCTAGTTTTATAGAAGAAATAACCAAAGCTTAGAAAAGTAGGTAACTTTAGGTCCCAACAGCTAGGGACATCATAGAACTGGAACCCAGGGCTTTCATAAGCCTGCAGCTACTATTTTTGGACAACACTTTGTAGCTCCTGGTTTTCTTACTGATTTCCAGTGAAAATTCAGGTGTTAGAAAAATCTCAGGGAGATTTTAGTACTTACTTAAAGGCTGAGGAAGAAATTGGGGATTTTTATATTACAATCTTTTCCTCAAAAGCTCTTGTGATGGTACAGAAGATAAGAAGATGAAAACAAACAAATGGTGAGTAACACCAAAGGGTGCAGTTGACCCTAACAGAATGAGCCACTGCAGAGGGTGAGGTCCAGACCCCAACACTTTCAGGGAGCATCATTGAAATGCAAAGAGAAACACACCTTGAACTCATCTTACTTGTAGTTTAGAGTCTAACTACATATATGGCTGTTCATGTGAATTTGTCCAAAATCTCTATGTTCTAGTTTGTTAATTTATGAAATGGGAGAGATAATGTTGACATCACTGGGGTACATTTTGAACATGAACTAAGGTCATGAATGTAAAGACTTGAATATAGTACTTGGACTACATCAAGCTCTTAAATATTCTTCCCTCCTTATCTGATAAACTTTCTCTTTAATAGAACTAAGGAAACTGACAAAAAGGACTGGCATCATTTGAACTGTCTACAGCAAAGAATCACAAAATCCTTCCAATTATTCAGTATTATATGAATAAAGCATATAGTTTTGGTTATATCCCCTTTTTGTGTTCAGATGCTTGGATTTATATATGTGGAGTTACTTGTTGCTTAAGGACCAAGGGCTAAAGTATTCAAAGTGGATCTTTTCATTCACATGAATCCTGTGCAGTTTCTGAATTTTTGTTTTTCCATGTGAGTGATATTTTTGTTGGAAATGTCTCCAGGTATCATCAGGTCAATGAATTTTCCTAATTTTAGGTATTTATATGGTGTTAGAAGTAGAAGAGTAAATAAGTTCAATAATCAGTCCAGTATCACTCCTCATTTCAAAGGTCAGCTTGAAGACAAATATTTTATGTACATTCAATAAGAGGTAAAAGAATGCTCATTATCAATATCTTAAGTACATGACCTGAGAATATAATCAGGTACTGGGTTTAAGGAAGGGTGTTTGTGCATCATTTAAAAAAAGAGAGGGCAAGTATAAATTTAGGTAATAAAGGATAAAGATATTTAAACTGTTAAAATATTTAAATGTAGTTTGATTACATCCTAAAACAACTTTTTCTGCTCTGTTATCTGGGGTAGCTAAATATAGGCTTGCATTCTAATAGATCAGAAATGGATCTATTCAGTGGATAATTAGCTTCTTGTATTAAAAATAAATGTATAAATATTACCTCATTATTAGTAGTATTGTATCCTAACTTTTAGCTGCTCCTTTATGATCTGGAATAATGAACAGACCATTTAAAAATCTGACGGCCTGCATAGAATACACAAGGCAGGGTTTCAGGGCTAGTGAATAGCATGGGGGTCAATAATGAAAAGTGACAGCTGCTGCGTTTTTGATCCATGAACTCTGAAAGAAGATAACTTAAATAAAAGGACCTTGGGATTGAGGAATTTGCTAATTGTCTCAGTTTTTACTTTGTGTATATTCTTCTTAGCTTCCCTTGCACATTAAACCATAGTGTTCTCACCAATGAGATAATGAGTATTTGATTCTTTTTTCCTTTCAAGTGAATTCATAATTCTTTCAAAAGCAAATGATTATACCATCATTGAATTATTCTAAGTATCACCTATTATTAGGTTCAAACATGCTCATATTAACATAAAGTTCTAAGTATGATATGTGTTAATTGAAGTATTCAATATTTTTTCTCAGATTTTCCAGGAGTCACCAAAAAGTCCACTCACTACACATCCCCTTTCCTGGTCTTTCCCAAGTTTCATGAGAACTCAAAGGCAGTGCTGAAGTTCCAACTATTCTACTACTTTCTCCTTTGGATATAATAATGCCCAAAGTGGTGTGGAAGGCACAGTGCAATATTTTGCACTTGGGATGATGGGGGTTAGACTTGGGCAACTCCTTCTGTTAACTGGATTGTTCTTGATTACCTGTCCCCTGAAACAGATGCTTGGCCCAGACACATAGCAAATCTCACCTGAACAAACTCCTTTTGCCCTCACTCTAGCCCTAGCCCCTCTCTTATGTATCAGTCAAGAGGTGGCTAAATTATGCTATTCCCAAATTTCAGTGACTTAAAAACCAAAATGCTTATTTTTTTCTCCTATAGATGTCTATCATAGATCACCAAAGGAGCTCTGCTTATTGGAGGTACTCAGGGACCAATGCAGGAAGGTTGTTCCCCATCTCAAATTCTGCTGATTACTTTTTGATAGACAAGTAACTTTTTGTTTGACCTGAAAGTGATACATGTCACTTTCACTTATAATTCATTGGTCCTAACTGTCACATGACCCCACTGTGGGGAGGTGGTAGAGTACAATTCTATTATGTGTTATGATGAAAAGAAAACTGGAAATATTTGATGAACACACTACCAATTTGCAAATGAACTCAAAACTAGTCTGAATGAAAATAATTGAAAGTCTGTTGCCCACATTATTCACCACTGTTTCCACCCCCTTTCCAGGCACCACTACACCACACCACTCCTTCAGGAAATAAAATCTTCCATTCAGCTCAGGGGTTAATTAGTGCAAAAAGACACCTTGAGAGTTTCTCCACTCTCTAGATTCACTAATATATCGGATCTGGACTTTGCTGGGAGACCTGAGTATAATACAGTGTTTCTGAAAGATGTTCCCATTACTAGCTGCTTTAAAAGCTGATTTTACTCACACAAAAGCATTTATTATTAAAGTAAACTTACTTGACAGTATGAAACTTAATCACAGAAAACAATCTTAAGCCTACTAAGCTAATCAACAGTAAAATGTATTTATAATTTATATGGTCAGGTTTAACTACATTTTTTTTTTACTGACCCATTTTAACTTCTCAAAGAAATGAAATAAGTGGAATTATATCCTAAAGGCTATAAAGAATGTTTACATTTAATTACATTGTGGTCTTTCTTTCTTTCTTTCTTTTTTCAAGATTTGGCTCATTGTGGCACTGCCAGAGCTGAACCCTCAGGTTAGACACTCATTGATTTTAGCTTCTGTTGCATATAGTCTTTTTTTTTTTTTTTTTTTTAATCATAATAACTGGGAATCATAGATGGAAGTTTGAGTACAAGGATTTGTTCTTAAATCTTTTTAAAAAGATTTTATTTATTATTTACAGAGATAGTGGAAGGGAATGCGGCAGAAAGGGAGAGAAACATCAGTGTATGGTTGCCTTTCACCTGCCTCCAGCTACAGACATGGCTGGAGACCTGGTTATGTGCCCTGGCTGGGAATCGAACCAGCGACCTTTGGGTTCACAGGCTGGCACCTATCTACTGCATCACCAGCCAGGGCTTTGTTCTTAAATCTTAATGAATTGATGTAAAGGTATTAATTGCTTGATAATCTGAGTAAGTAGCTACCAGATTTTTAATTTTACATATTTACTAATCCCAAAATCACATATCAGGAAAACCATAAAATTAAATGCTACTTAGTAATATTGAAGAACATAATTACCTCAGTTAATAGAATTACAATACAACCAATTATTCAAGCAAAAAATTATAATCCTTCCTGAGTCTTCTTTTTCTCCTTCCTCTTCCTTGCTTCTTTCTTCTTCTTCTCCCCCTCTTCTTCCTCCTCCTTCTTCTCCTCTCCTTTTCCTCCTTCTTCTTTTTTGTTAAGTCTCCCATCCCACAGCTAAACTAGTAGGACATTTTACTGGTTTTTATTTCAAAATATATCAAAATCAACCTCTTACCATCTGTATAGCTTGTTCAAACTGCTAGCATCTTTCCTATGGAATATAAAAAACTTTTTAAAACACTTGCTTACTGGAGTATTTTTCACTAAAAAGCCAGAATAATCTTTTTTCAAAACACATTTTTATTATGTAATATGTTATACATAAAGAAAGATGCATAAAGCAAAGTCACAACACTAAATTATTGTAAGTTAACCATGCATATAATTACCCATGTGACCAAGAAATAGAGCATTTTCTATATCTAAAATCATCAGGATAGGCATCCTTGATTACAACCATTTCTCTCTCCCTTAGCTATGATATTTGTCTTGAATTGTATGTTAATCATTTATTTCCTTTGTTTTATATGCATTCTCAATACACAATTTCTAATTTTTCTGAATTACACACATATATATGAATCATATAATTTGTTCTCTTATGTCTATTTTCTTTTATTAATCCATGTCGATTATGTATTTCTATGGTTTTGTTGATATAGTTGACCCAGTTCTCTGTTACTGTTAACAAACAATTCCCAAGGGCACTCCAAAGAGCATAAAAAAGTTTTTATTATGCTCATAGAGTTTGTGCGTTCAAAGAAAAAATTAAAGAAGGCACACCTTGCAGACTTGCCTCTGCTGCATAATATCTGGGGCCTCAGCTGGGAGGACTCAAATGTCTGGAGACTAGAATCATCTGCAGGCTTTTCACTCCTAGATCTGGCCACCAGGCCAAGGTGACTCCGCTACTACCATGTGGGTCAGAGTGTCTGCAAGTGTCTTCTCAATAAAGCTTGGGCTTCCTTGTGTCATGTCACTGTTAGGCAGTCCAACTTTTTACATGGCAGCTCAGACTCCAAGAGTGGGGCAGAAATGCATTTCCCTTTATGACCTACAGTCTGAAGACACATGGCATTTCCACCGAAACTGTTGATCAGACTTGCCACAAGCCCCATTAGATTCAAAGGGCAGAGATACTTGGATCATATCTGTGCACTGGAGAATCTGAAAAACAAAGTAAAGGAACAAACAGAGCAGAAACAGACTCATAGATAGAGAACATTTTGACAGTTTCCAAATGGAAGAGGGTTTGAGGGGCTGAGTAAAAAAGGTGAAGGGATTAAGAAGTGCAAAATGCCAGTTATTAGATAGTAATGGGGATGTAAAGTACAGCATATGGAATACAGTCAATAACATTGTAATAACTATGTATGATGTCAGATGCGTACTATTGGAATGATTACTTTGTAAGTTATATACATGTCTAATCACTGTTGTACTCCTTTAATATAATACTGTATGGCAACTGTAAAAAATAAAGATGTATTTTTAAAAGAACCTGAAATTGGACTCTAATGTTTTAAAAACTGTGATTAAATATAACAGATGCTAGAAAAACTATCTTTCAAGACAACAAGCAATTCTTTGTTTTGTAATAAGTGGAGACAAAAAAGATTTTGGTGGAAATTGGTCTATACTGTGTGTCTGTCACATGAATGTGTCAGTCAGTTATATCAAGTTAATACTTTTGAGATGAAGATGGTTGAGAAACTGTGTATGAAAAAACTATATTTCTCTGAAGAAAGATTTAGAGTCATCTTAGTCAGAGGCAGTCACATCTCAGTTAAGCGCTTCTGCAGTGTGGTGATTCTCGAACTTCAGTGGCAGAGAACTTGTTAAAATACAGATTACTGGGCTGGAGTTTATGCAATAGGTTGAAGGTAGGGACTGAAAATTTGCCTAACAAGTTCCCAGAAAATACCTGTGCTACTACTGGTCTGGGTGTTGCACTAAGAGAACTAGTATTTCACAATAAGCTATTCTTTGTTCTCTGAATCAGAATTCTAACTCTTTGATTTCTCCCCAAGACCCCAAAGGCCTATCCAAAATTCTTCAGTTTTACCTCTAGCCCTAACTGCTTTTAGAGTGAGACTCCTCTATTTCTAAGTTATCAGTAGACATTTCTAAATGGGTGAGATTTTGACAGATCCTACTCATTGACCTTGGGAACATCCCCTAAAGTTCAGCTGCTTCCCATCTTCCCATATTTTGGTAGATAATGTGCCCTTCTTCTCAAGTTATCCAGATTTATATCCTCTTTCCATTTGCTTTATTTTCTCTTCATCTTTACTTTTGGCTTACTTGATGTTCATAAATATTAAAAGTGATTTCTAGCTAGAATAATAGTTACTGGTGACAGGGAAATTTATGACGGGGACATTAGCTCTTTCTGAATTCTGGTACACCACCTTGGTCACCTAGGCAGGCTGAAACTCCTGAAGAAATTTAAAAGTAAAATAAAGATTTCCAAGCCCCACCACAGGTTCAGAGTTTTAAATTTAAAAAATGTGAGAATGGTTCTAAAGAATTAACATTTTTAAAAACTAGACCTTTGGACCATCTCTTGAAAAGCACTAATTTAGATGGTGGTATAAAGTATTTCAATGCTGTTTGCTCAAGCCTTGTACTTTTCAAGTATTTTCCACCTTTAAAGACTAAGTTGAAAGTCAACATTTTCCAGGAATATCAATATTTCCAACTCTTCTTTATCTCACATTCCCTTGGTGTGTGTGCAAATGGATGTTAGTTTTATATTGCTGCACTGGTATTATTTTCTTTATTCCCTGCTGATACCACTTTGGAACTCTCCATGCAAAAAACATGGATAATGATGTGACACAGAGAAAGGTCCTCACCTTGGGCTTCCCTCTGAGTCTCTTCTGCCAGCATTCTTCCAGCTTGCCAAGGCAGTTTACTCATGTAATTGATCGTATCTTTATTTGTCAATGAAACTAGCCCTGAGGTTTTCCCCAGAAGACTTCTGATAACACAGAGGCGCAACAGAAAGGACATCATGTTAAAAATAGAATAGATAATATTATCCAGGAAAAATGATTGTCCCCACTTGTTATGTCTTTCTCATCCCTGGGTTTTTCTTTTAAATGTACATGTTTTTGGCCCCCCAGAGATTTCTTCTAAGACTGAACCAGCAGTGGGGAGTGGGATGGGGTGGGGGAGGTGGGTGGAATAAGCCAGAGCTCTGTGGCCTATGGTGAAGTCTCATGGAGCAGAAGAGGAGGAGGAGATTTTCTGCCTCTCTTCTTCAACAACAATAAGACAACATCTCACATTTAAATTTCAATTGACTGAAGTGGGTAATACAAAAATTCTGCAAATTTAGTCCTATCTTTGTGCACATTTTCTTGCTATGTACCTTCCTTTCACCAGTACTACTGCCTCCACCACACCGTCATCATCACTTTCATCATTACAATAATTCTCAATTCCAACTCTGCCACCATACAAAGCCCCCTTCTGAGAAAAATACCTCATTAATACTATCATTTAAATGATAGGTAAGGTTTGACCCATGTATCCTCTGTACCATCATGTAGAAGTGGTCCAATTTTCATCTGGACTCATAAGAGTGACTGAAATGTCCCATTGTTCTCAGGCCACATTTTCAAGAACAAAAACTCTTTTTAGAAGAGGATGTTCAGCCCTGGTTGGTGTGGCTCAGTGGATTGAGTGCCGACCTGCTAACCAAGAGGTCACCGGTTCAATTTCCATTCAGGGCACATGCCTGGGTTATGGGCCAGGTCCCCATTTGGAAGTGAGTGAGAGGCAACCACACATTGATGTTTCTCTCCCTCTCTTTCTCCCTCCCTTCTCCTCTCCCTAAAGATAAATAAATAAAATCTAAAAACAAATTAAAAAGAAAAAGGCAAAATTAATTTAAATAAACAAACAAATAAAAGGAGAGGATGTTCAGAGGCCTAGTATCTCTCTCTGCTCTTATTTCCAGCCCTGTGCAACCTGTCCTGGGCACCACCCTGTTCACCCTGGGCTCCCCACTGTAGGTTTCCAAACTGAAATCAGACCTGCTTAAAATCAAATCAGAGCCTCTGTGGAGAAGCAATACCAAAGGATGCTTTATTTGCCTAGAGGTGGCTCTTCCTTTTAGATTTTAAAATTTGTATAGAAAAAAAAAATAATGCAAATCTACATACTCTGCAGGATTGTTTACAGAAACCACTGGTCAGCACCAAGGGAAATTTGAAGTTAGAAAGCCTCAAGACTTAGGTTTGCTGTATTTTCAAAACTTTATGTTTTCTT
>PVIW01005676.1:18356-101805 GCA_004026585.1 Noctilio leporinus
TTGTTGCAAAGGGTACAAGTTCCTTCTTTCTTTCTGCTATATAGAATTCCATTGTGTAAATGTACCAAAGTTTTTTGATCCAATCATCCACTGATGGGCACTTAGGCTGTTTCCAGCACTTGGCTATTGTAAATAGTGCCACTATGAACATAGGTGTGCATAGGTTCTTATGAATTGGTGTTTCAGGATTCTTTGGGTACAAGCAAAACAGAACCAAGTATATGAATACAAGGAATAGGCCTTCAGTGGTCAGGGGAAACGGGGTTGGGGGGAGGGGGGAGGTAGAGGCAAAGAAGGGGAGCAGCTTAGACAAGAACCTAGTATAAAGGAACCATGGACATGGACAACAGGTGGGATTGACTTTGGGGGGAATGGGTGGGTGGGGAGGGGGACAGAGGGGAGCAAAAAGGGGATGGATGTAATACAACAACAATAAAATTAAAAAAAAAAAAACTTTGTTTTCTTCTCAAGATGATTCTGTGTATCTTCTTCTCAAAAATTGTAACTCAAATAAAAACTAGGCAGATTAGTGTCTGCTCTCCATCCCTTCAAACTCCTCCATGGCCACTTCCACTCAGACAGCTTTTAGTGACTTTTTTTTTCCTGTTGTAAACTTTCCAAGATGAAAAACTGGGTGATTGTCAGAAAAATAAATGAAAATGTCCACAGCTCTGCTCTCATAAGTATATGGTTTGAGGGTTACATAGGCCCGTCCTTGGATTCATAGAACAAAGGAATGTGCATTGGCTGCTGCCCCAGGGATGAATGGCACCTGAGTGGCTCTAGTTTCTTTAGGGGCTGAAGCTCCCCTGAGTGTCAGCAACCAATTATATTTATGTGATATGTAGCGTATGTCATAGTACTTGCATCAATTAAACCTCATGACATTTGTGTTCCACATCAGAAGCTACTCATCTTAAATGTTCTTGTTTTGTATGTCACAAGCATGATCGAAATAGTCTGGCTATAACACAACAATCCCTGAAAGGGTCTTTACCCATGGACTTTTAAAAACAAGCCAAAAGATGCTAGGATAATGGTGAACAAATGCTCTGGAAGGAGAATGACATACAATTTACTTCTGGTATCATGTTAAAAAAGTATATGCAAAGGAAAGAATTATGAAAATTAGTTATAGATATATTTGACTTCAATTCCTTGCCAAACCAAAAACTAGATATGTAAACTCTGATAAATTGGCTTCCCAGAATTTTATTTTCTCAATCTGTAAAATGAGGATAAAAATATCAAAATTATAGACAATCTGTGAGAAGTGTTTGGATTCACACACAGTAAGCACTCAGTAAGTAGTGTCTTTACATACTTGTGGTACGACTGTGAGTCTCTGGTTTCTCCTCAACCATACTGTGCCTAAGAAAACAGGTCAGTCTGGTATTGCTGGTTGATATATGTGTATAGCATAAGCTATGCTATTCATTGGTTCAGTGGTGTTACATCACTCCCAGTCTTGAATCCAAGCATTTATTCTAACCAGTGTTTTTCACAGAAGCGTTATGTCTGTGGGATTCATTAGTCTTCACCATAAAGCTCTGGGATGGGAAGGAAAGAAAACTACTTTTCAGTAGGAAGAGCAGAAAAGAGTATGGAGTCCTTATCAGGAATATGGCTCTTATGACACTTATAATGTATCAGATTAAATATTTTATAGCAACAATATCTGGGGAGGAGAGGTCATGTTCAATAACTACATTAAATATTGTGTGGCTTACACTGGCATACAGGCACAGACACACACATATACAACAAACTGCTATTAATTCAATGACTATCTGTTCTCAAACTTTACTCCTTATTTTGGTTAATTAAATCATCAATATTTATTGAGTGCTTAATGCATGCCATTTGGTTTCTCCAACACTATGGGAAAAAAATATATATAATATATAAATATTATTAAAATATTATATATATACATATATGTATATATATGTATATATATATGTATATATGTATATATATGTGTATATATGTACATATATGTATATATATGTATATATATGTGTGTGTGTATATATATATATATATATATATATATATATATATATATGTATATATATAAAGTTGTGGTCTGTGCTGTTAAGGAGCTCACAGAATCTTTGAGGAAGCAAGCCAGAATAGTTTGATACCAATTACAGATAAGTGATATTTTGGAATGGTGATGATTTTTAGTGATTTGAACTTTCAGGAGATGGCAATGGGTTAACACTTATTCTCTCTGAAAATAAGAATTAATAAATTAATAATGTGTTGAGCCTTCTCTATGTTCAAATTGGGAAGTTGGATGAGGGATTTTTACTCTTCTTCTGTTTACATCCTATCTCTTCACCTCTCTTCACCTCCAGCTTTATTTTCTTTCTCTATTGTACAATGCCACATGTGCTATAATATAACACTTTATAATAGCCACATTTTTAAAAAAGTAAAAATAAGTAGATGGAATTCATTTTAATGATATGTTTTCTTTAATCCAAAATGCTATCATTTCAACATATTGCATGCATACATTTTAAGTGTTCAGTAGGCACATGTGACTAGCGGTCCCTGTATTAGACATGGCATTTCTAGGGAAATACCACCAAATGACCTCAGGGAGACCTGAGCATGCACCTCTTATTACAAATCATGCTGACTCCTGTGAGGGAGGTGAAGTTTCTTGGCAACAAGAGGGGCTTTCTCCTGTCAAGGGCCTACTTATTTTTTCTCTATTTGTCCTGGGAAAGCTGAGAATCTTGTCAGAGTTTTCAACTTTCTTAGAGAAGAACCATGCCTTGGAGAAGTTAGAATGTGCTTTGTAGACTCAGGCTTTGGGCACAGAACACATAGAGGGACTTGGTAGGTATTTCATTTAGGACCATGAATAGGGAGAGAGAAGAATGCTGTGGCAGGAAAAGGTGGCAAAGCTGAATAGAAGAGTCCTCCCGCCCCTCTGCTTTCTTTCATTTCAATGTTCAATTACCATGATCTACCTAATCCCACTTCCCCAAATGGGATGGTGCTGACAGGTGGTCAGGTTGGAGAATCAAGAGAAGAGAGAGAGTCTGATTTCAGCATTTTCAACTTCAGCACATAATTTTACTTATATTTTGCATGCCAGTTCTGAGTCAAGAGAAGTTATATTTTGGTGCTTGATCTGGAATTGTTTGTATCTAAGACATTCATTTTCTTCAAAAAATGTCCCCTCAGCATCTAAAGTTTGCCAAGGATGGAGTCAAAAGCTGGGGACATGAGGGAAAGTAGAAGCTTGCCCCTGTTCTCAAGGGTCTCTGCCACACATTGACTAGGAAGATTGGAGGTCATCAAACTGACTTTCCAAAAAACATCTATTATTTTATTATGGGTGCCTTCAGAGCAGACAGGCTACAGTTATTCTGCCTTATTGCCTTATTTTTACTTGAATTCAATGCACTTCTTTAGTTGCTCCTCAGAAAAGTTAACATCTAAATAAACAAAGTGAATAGGAACAATTATTTTGTAAACTAGGAAGAGCTGCCAAAGGTTGATCTTTTAATTGTGGAATTTTAAGCATCACTAAACACATAGAAGATGCATTCAGGGGGAGAATCTGTCTTTCTACTCCACCATTATATCAGTGCTATATATGAGAACTAGCAATTAGAAACAAAATGTATTTTATTTCTCATGAAGTCACCAGGTTCTGCATTTGGGCAGATTAAATCTCATTCACTTGCCCTTTTATGTCTGACCAGCCACTTAAATTCTTAGTTTTTCATTTTCTCACCAATAATATGAGACCAATTATTTGGTCAATATTTGGCTCAATATTTGCTGGGAAACAAATGAGAGACAAAGCTACCTGTGAAAACACTTTTCTAGAATGTGGTCAGCATTTCAAAAGTAAACATAGAATACTTCACTCTAAAAAAAAAAAAAAAAAAGTCTTCATTTCCTGTATAGGATAAAATCCAGTCTGCCAATCATGGTCCTAACCCTGCTGAGCCCAGACATTATCTCCATCCACTCCATCTCCTATGCTGAGCTCCAGTCATATAAGCCTTTAAATTTGTTCCGGTCTTAAACTTTTAAACTAGCCCTTCTTTCTATTTGGAATGTTCTTCCCCAAGATCAAACAAAGGTCAACAAACTTTAATGTAAAGAGTCAGAGGGGAGCAAAAAGGGGATGAATGTAATACAACAACAATAAAATTAAAAAAAAAAAAAAAAAAAAAAAAAAAAAAAAAAAAAAAAAAAAAAAAAAAAAAAAAAAAAAAAAAAAAAAAAAAAAGTCATCTTTGAGACCAAGTAGTTTCTGTCACAACTGTTCAACTCTGCCATTGTAAGCGCAGAAAAGCAACTGTAGGAGATAGGTAAAAAAGAGAGCAAGACTTTGCTCCTCTGTTCCAATAAAACTTTCTTTACAAAAGCAAGTGATCAGCTAGATTAGGTTCATGGTCCACCATAGTCTGCTGAACCCTGGCTTGCCATACACCTTTCCGCACCTGGTTGGTTTCAGTTATTTTTATCTCTCAGATAAAGTAAGATCTGCATCTTCTTTGATTACACAATCAAAAGTCTCCCATCTCTTGGTTATATTGTTTTGTTTTCTTGCCTTCTTCATATCTATTTATATCTTAATTATTTGTTATTTACTTATTGGATGGTATGTTGTACTCATTCATTTCCCATACTACCATCATCTCATTTCCTAGAGTAAGGACTAGGACAGAGTAGGTGATAGGTGCTCTCAAACTATTACATGGCAAAAATGAATAATTTGCTCATAGAGGTGAGTGGAAAACCCAAATTTTAATGATAGAAAATCAAGATCTTTGGGGATCAATCACAGGCACATGAAGATTAGAGACAAATTCTTCCGAATAATCTTTCTTCACACACACACACACACACACACACACACACACACACACTATAAAAGCCAGACCTATATGAAACAAAGTAAATTTTTAAATTTAATATTATTGTTGTTGTATTACACCCATCCCCTTTACCCTCCCCTCTGTCCCCTTCACCGACCACCCACTCCCCCACAAAGTCAATCCCACTTGTTGTCCATGTCCATGGTTCTTCCATGTTAGTTCCTTGACTAAACTGTTCCCCTTCTTTGCCTCCTCCTCCCCCTCCCCCCTTCCCTCACCTCTCTGCCCATTGAAGGTCTAGTCATTATATTCATGTATCTAGTTCTGTTTTGCTTATTTGTTTATTTTGTTCATTATTGTCCTGTAATGGGTGAGATCTTATGGTATTTGTCTTTCACTGACTGGCTTATTTCACTAAGCATAATACTTCTCAGTTTTATCTATGTTGTTGCAAAGTGTAGAAGTTCCTGCTTTCTTTCTGCTATGTAGTATTTCACTGTGTAAATGTACCAAAGTTTTTTGATCCAAACATCCACAGAAGGGCACTTAGGCTATTTCCACCATTTGGTTATTGTAAATAGTGATGCAATGAACATAGGGGTATATAGGTTCTTATGAATTGGTGTTTCAGAGTTCTTTGGGTATAGTCCTAGTAGTGGAATTGCTGGATAAAAAGGCTGTTTCATTTTTAGTTTTTTAAGGAAATGCCATACTGTTTTCCATAGTGGTGCACCAGCCTACATTCCCACCAACAGTGTACCAGGGTCCCCCTTTCCCCACATATTCACCAATGCTTGTTGTTTGTTGATTTGTTGATGATGGCCATTCTGACAGGTGTGAGTTGGTATCTTATGGTGGTTTTAATTTGAATCTCTCTGATGATTATTGGTGTTGAGCATTCTTTCATATGCCTTTGAGCCCTTTGTATGTCTTCCTCAGTGAGTTGTCTGTTCAGGTCCTTTTTCCATTTTTTAATTGGGCTGTCTGTCTCCCTGGTATTGAGTTGCATGAGTTCTTTATATACTTTTGAGATCAAACTCTTGTATGACGTATCAATGGCAAATGTTTTCCCATACAGTTGGTTCCCTTTCAATTTTGCTTGTGTTTTCTTTAGCTGAACAGAAACTTTTCAGTTTGATATAGTTCCATTTGTTGATTCACTCTTTAATTTCTTTTGCTCTTGGAGAAGTATCAGAAAACATATTTCTCAATAGGAAATCTAAAATTTTACTGCCTATATTTTTCTCCAGGACCTTTATGGTGGCCTTCTTATGTTTAACTCCTTTATCCATCTTGAGTTTATTCTGGTGTATGGTGTAAGCTGGTGGTCTAGTTTTATTTTTTTGCATGTTGCTGTCCAGTTCTCCCAATATAACTTGTTGAAGAGACTGTTTTCACTCTATTTTATGTTCCTTCCCCTTTTTGTCAAATATTAATTGACCATATAGTCCTGGGTTTATTTTTGGGCACTCTATTCTGTTCCATTGATCTATATGTCTATTCTTATGCCAGTATCAAACTATTTTGATGACAGTGATAGTTTGATGTCTGGTATTGTGATTCCTCCTACCTTGTTCTTCTTTTGCAAGATTGCTGTGGCTATTTTTGTGGGTGTTTTTAGGCTCCATCTAAATGAAGTATTTTTTCTATATCTGTGAAGTGCGTCATTGGTATTTTAATTGGGATTGCATTGAATATATATATTGCTTTGGGTAGTATAGACATTTTAATGATGTTAATTCTTCCCATCCATGAAAATAGTATATGCTTCCATTTATTTGTATCTTCATTAATTTCTTTCTTCAGTGTTCTGTAGTTTTCTGAGTACAGGTCTTTTACCGCCCTGGTTAAGTTTATTCCTAGGTGCTTTATTTTTCTTGTTGCTATGGTAAATGAGATTTTTTTCTAGCTTCTATCTCTGATGTTTCATTATTGGTATATAAAAATGCTTTTCATTTCTATATTGACTTTATATCCAGCTATTTCGCTAAATTTGCTTATTAGGTTGAGTAAATTTTTGGTGAAGCCTATCAGGTTTTGTATGTATACTATCATGTCATCTGCGAACAATGACAGTTTGATCCTTTCCAATTTGGTTACCTTTGACTCCTTTTTCTTCTCTGGTAGCTATGGCTAGAACTTCCAAAACAATGTTGAACAGAAGTGGAGAAAGTGGACAGCCTTGTCTTGTTCCTGATCTTAGGGGAAAAGCTTTTAGTTTTTGCCCATTGAATATAATGTTGGCTTTAGGTTTCTCATATATGGCCTTTATGATATTGAGATACGCTCCCTCTATTCCCATTTTGCTGGGGGTTTTATCATAAATGGTTGCTGTACTTTATCAAATGTTTTTCAGCATCTATTGATATGATTGTATGGTTTTTGTCTTTCATTTTGTTGATATGGTATATCACATTTATTGATTTGTGAATGTTGTACCATCTTTGCATCCCTGGGATAGAACCCACTTGATCATGGTGTATGATATTTTTAATGTATTGCTGGATCTGGTTGCCAATAGTTTGTTGAGAATCTTAGCATCTATGTTCATCAGATATATTGGCCTATAGTTTTCTTTCTTAGTTGTGTCTTGACCTGGTTTTGGGATTAGAATAATATTGGCTTCATAGAAAGTGTTTGGGAGCCTTCCTTCTTCTTGGATTTTTTGGAATAGGTTGAGGATAGAAGTTAGTTCTTCTTTAAATATTTGGTAAAATTCACCTCTGTAGTCATCTGGCCTGGGGCTCTTATGCTTGGGGAGATTTTGGATTGCTTCTTCAATTTCACTAGTTGTTATTGGCCTATTCAGGCTTTCTGCTTCTTCTGGATTCAGTTTTGGTAGATTATACCTTTCCAGAAATGTGTCCATTTCACAAAGGTTGTCATATTTCTTGTCATAAAGTTGTTTGTAGTAATTTCTTACAATCCTTTGTATTTCTGAAGTATCAGTTGTGATTTCTCCTCTGTCAGTTCTGATTCTGTTTATTTGGGTTCTCCCTCTCTTTTTCTTGATGAGTCTGGATAAAGACTTGTCAATTTTGTTTATTTTTTCAAAGAACCAGCTCCTGGACTTGTTGATTCTTTGAATCATAGTTTGAAGCTCTGAGTTTTATAGTTCTGCTCTGATCTTGATGATTTCCTTCCTTCTACTTGCTCTGGGCTTTGTTTGTTGTTGCTCCTCTAGTTCTTTCAGCTTTATGATCAGGTTGTTTGTATAAACTTCTTCTGACCTTTTTAGGTAGGCCTGTATTGCTATGAATTTCCCTCTGAGGACTGCCTTTGCTGTGTCCCATAGGTTTTGGACTGTTGTGTATTCATTGTCATTTGTTTCCAGGAACTTTTCTGATTTCATCTTTGATCTCATTGTTAATCCATTCGTTACTTAAAAGCATGTTTTTCTGCCTCCATGAGTTAGAGTGTTTTTGCTTTTTTCCCCATTTGAGATTAGTTTCTAGTTTCAAGCCATTATGATCTGAGAAGATGCTTGCTATGATTTCAATTTTTCTATATTTGTGGAGGCTTTCTTGTATCCTACCATGTGATCTATCTTGAGAATGTTCCATGTGCATTGGAAAAGAATGTGTTTTTTGCTTCTTTGGGGAGAAAGATTCTGTATATATCAGTTATGACCATTTCCTCTAGAGTATTGTTCAATGCTACATTCTCCTTGGTGTATTTTTGTTTGGAAGATCTGTCCATTGTCGGTAATGGGGTATAAAATGGGCTATTAACACAACTATTAATATGTTGCTCTCCATACCCTTCTTGAAGTCCTCCAAGATTTTCCTTATATATTTGGGAGCTCCTATGTTGGGTGCATATATGTTTATCAGAGTTATATCTTCTTGATGGATTGTTCCTTTAAGTATTATGAAATGCCCTTCTTTATCTCTTTTTATGGCCTTCATAGTAAAATCTATTTTGTTTGAAATAATTATTGCTACTCCAGCCTTTTTCTCATGTCCATTTGCTTGATATATATTTTTCTATCCCTTCACTTTCAATCTGTGTTGATCTTTTGTTCTGAGGTGGGTCTCTTGAAGACAGCATATATGCAGGTCATGTTTTCTTATCTATAGCTACCCTATGTCTTTTGATTGGCTCATTTAAGGTTATTATTGATTGATACTTATTTATTGCCATTTTCCCCCTTTGTACCTGTATTCCTCTCTTTTTCTCTGTTTCTTCACCTTTTTAAAGCAGACCCTTTAGCATTTCTTGCAATGCTGGTTTGGTAGAGATGTATTGTTTTAGTCTTCTTTTGTCTGGGAAACTCCTTATTTCTCCTTCCATTTTGAATGAGAGTCTTGCTGGGTAGTGTATTCTTGGTTGCAGGCCTTTGTTTCCCATTACTTGGAATATTTTTTTGCCATTCCCTTCTGGCTTGTATTGTTTCTGTTGAATAATCATTTGATAACCTTATTGGAGCCCTCTTATATCTTATTTACCATTTCTCTCTTGATGCTTTTAGGATTCTCTCCTCTTTGACATTTGCCATTTTAATTATGAAGTGTCTTGGAGTGGGTCTTTTGGGGTTCATCTTCCTTGGGACCCTCTGTGCTTCCTGAACTTGAGTAACATTTTCACTCATCATGTTAGGGCAGTTTTCTATTATTACTTTTTTGAACAGGTTTTCCATTCCTTGTTTCTCTTCTCCTTCTGGTATCCCTGGATAGTATTGTGTTTCATGTTATCCTACAGCTTTTTAAAAACATTTTTATTTTTGTTCAGTCTTTTTTCATTCTGTTGCACTGTCTTGGAATATTTTTCTGTATTGTCCTCCAGCTCACTGATCCAATCCTCTGCTTCCTCTGGTCTGCTGTTGATTCCTTCTACTATATTCTTCAATTCAGAAATTGTACTCTTCATTTCCTCCTGGCTCTTACTGATAGTTTCTAGATCTTTTTTATTTTTTTATTTTTTTCTCCCACCAACCCTCTCTAGGTCCTTTTTAATGCTGGTGTAGCTCTCAGTAAGTTCCTTGTAGTTTCTCTGGAATTCTTCAGAATTTCCCTGGAGTTGTTTATAGTTTTCTTTCAGTTGGCTGAGCTCATTGAACTTCTCTATCATCATTATTTTGAATTCCATATCTAATCATTTGATTTCCTCTGTTTCATTTAGTGATCTTTCTAGGGGTTCCTCCTTTCCTTTTGGTGATGGACAGTTTCTTTTTCTCCCCATTTTTAGGTTTTGTTGTCATCCAGTCAGACTGTGATCAGCTGCCAGGCTAATGAACTGCTGGGCTGGAAGGATTGATTTAGTTGTAATCCTATTGGTCTGTGATCCACCACCAGGCTCAGATGCAGCTTAGGGTGACAGACCAATTCTGTTGTCAATCAATGAGTCATCTACCTAACTCAAGGCCCTACTGGGCTAGACAGGGAAGTTCAATTGTAATCCAAGCAGTTTCCATGTCAGGTGCTGCTTGGTGGGACAGATTCAGATGTAAATCAATGAATCTATGATCAACTGTGAGGCTCAGGTGCCACTGGACTAGACAGCAAGATCCAATTGTAATCCAATGAATCTGTAATCAACTGCCAGGCTAAGGGGCCACTGGGCTAGATAGACTGAAAGATTCAATTGTAATCCAATAAGTTTGTGATCAGCCATGGGGCCTAGGGGTCACTAGGCAGGACAAACCAACTCAGTTGCAAACTAATGAATCCATGATCAGCCACTAGGCTCACATGCCACTGTGTGAGGCTGTCTAATTGACCCAGCTGTAAGTCGGAGAGTTCGTAATCAGCCACCAGGCCCCAGTGCTGCTAAGTGAGAAATACCTATTCAGGTGCCAACTATTGTATTTATGCTCAGACAAGGCAGGGCAGAAGATGTTTGTTTAGATGTAAATAAAAGAATTGTGATCAGGCACCAGGCTTCTGCACCACTGAGTGGGGCATATTGCTTTCAGTGGGCAGGGCTATGAGGACCCTCATAGGGAATCCACTTGGTGCAGCACAGTCCCCAAGGTGTGGGCAGTGAGTAAGCTCTGGGATCTCCACAGCCTCCTCCCCACTTCTCTCCTCCAAGCCACCTTCTCAAACTCTCCCCATGTGTCTCCAGTCCTCTCTGCCCTCCCTCCACTGGAACCCAGGGTAGGTGGGTGCCAATGTGTTTTCACTGTGGTCGTCCTAGTAGTTCTCTGTCTCCAGCACTCTCTCAGGCCAGCAAACTCCACAGCTTTCCACCCTTCTTAGTTGGATGCTGCTCTACTCTCCACTGTGTTGCTGTAGCTGGGACACCCAGCTGGGGGACCAGATTCCACCCTTCTCAGGTGGAGCCCCCAGCTCCGTCCCTTTAGCTGTTGCCTCCAATGGGGGCCCAGCCAGCCCCCTCATTTTTCTGGGATTCCTACTAGTCACATTGTCATGAAGTGTCCTCTTCTGTTCTGTCTGTGGTTATAAGACTTCTTTACAGCTGGTATTCTGTTGGTAATTCCAGCTGATTTTTTCTCCTAAAAAGTAATTCCAGATGTGACCTGGGAGGAGATTGGTGTAGCTCCACTTACTCCTCCACCATCTTGCCCAAAACAAAGTAATTTTTTACTGTTGGTGTCTAGGCACAATATAAAGTGTGAAGTGAATATCACTATTTTTTTTCTGAAATAACATGAAATAAATACATTGGACATCACAGTCCAAATAAAAGCAATTCTATCACATTAGCAGTGGTGTGCCCTGGAATGGTTTTGATGGAGGCTTTTAAAGGCAGCCTTTAATAAGGTCAGGCACTCCATATCTTATACTGTTAATCAGCATTCTCAATCAAATGTCATTTGCATGGCTTTGCAGTAGATACTGAGGACCCTGGCAAAGTGAGGCAGTTTTTACCTTATGTGCCATCAAGAGTAATTATTGCAATGAGTGACAGACAAAGGTTAGATACATAATGACAGCAGTGTATCAATCAGTACCCTGGCAAGAAACTAAGCACTAAAGAGAAATTAATAAAACTATGATACTGCTATATACAGAAGTGAGGACAAAGCTAAAGAAACCATCTGGAAAATGTGACATACTCAAGAACTAGCAGTAATTGGAAGTCACCCCAACCCTTTGGCCAGAAGAAATTTGGGAGGAAAATATTAGCAGGGATTAGGGAGAGCTGAGGACCAGGGTAGAGTCCAGGCAACTCTGGCCACAGAGAAATGTGGTTCTTTCCAGAACCTCAGCATGACAACTTTTCTTTCCTTCTCCTGTGCTGAACCTAACAGAAACTCAGAGGGTATATTAGCTGGTAAACATAGTCTATAAAATTCAGGCTTCCTAGACACCAAATAGGACCAAGAGTGATCCAGCACTGGGAGCTGGGGAGAGAGAATGAAAAATAACTAGCATAACAGGAGTTAATAAACTATGTGACAAGAGATTGCATCTTAGGAATTTACATCTACTGTAGTTTATTTACTCTACAATATAGAAATGCAACAGAAACTTAAAGATCAAAGAAGTCTTTAGGAACACATATTTTTAATACTTAAGGAAGTAAATGAGAATAGTTCCAGGATTATTGGCAGAGTTTATCTAACCCCAGCCAATGCATTTGAAGGTCATCAGAATGTTGAGCATTTTGAGAATACCTTTCTCCCCTGATCCCTGGGGAAGGAATATCCAAAATTAAGTATGATCTTTTGCCTGGGAAGAAGAAACCATTGAGTAAAATCCTCCATCTCCATGAAGCGCTAAATCTCCATATTGCCAAAAACTAAAAAGAGAAAGACCTAACATGTTCCTAGAAATCAAATTAAACACTTGTTAGCATTATTTTCAAGACTATTGTCAAACAAAATAAAATCTCTTTTTGCCTACCAAAACTAAAATTATAGAGCAGACCCTTTTACAGGTTGTCTTACAGATCTTTGAAATAGCATGTTAATACTATGATCTCTAACAAAAAGTTATTTTTCCTTCACATCTACTGGAATGAACATGGATTAAACACTAATATATCTCTTTTACAGATTATATACTTTCCTAAGGATATAGATTATGCCATTTCTGTTAATTTTTCCTATCATGTGTACTCCTTCCCACCTCCCATTATTATGTCAATGCCATGCTTTAATAAGTGAAAATATATCTGCATCACATCTCTTCAAGTAACATTTTGAATTTTTATTATCAAATGATAACTTGATTCTCCCAAGTAACTAATTGCATTTTGAATTAACTTAAGTGACATGTTACCTAACCTTGTTGCAAAATCTTGGTTGAAGTGATTGCAAGAGGGGAGAAAATGAAGCACTGGCCATTTCCCAGGAGATTTCAGGAATACAACTCTTTGTACTAAGGCATTCATCCTTCATGATTTCCATAGTGGTTTTCAAGTGATCCTACCACATTGTTTTGTAATTCTCTCATCATAGATGTTATTAAACTTTTCCTTAAAGAGAAAGTTAGAAGAGAAAGGAGTCTACATGAAATAATTTCAAGAGCTGGCTGTTTGAAATTAAAGCTGATTTTAGTGTTCTGGATTTGTAACTAATTTTGTGAACTTCAATAAGCCCCTTTTATCCTCTGAGATCCTCAGTTTTCTCATCTATATAATAAGAGGAATGGGCTAAGAGCTCTCTGAAGTCCTTTATAATTCCAATATTCAGTGATTATGAGTCCACGTTATCCCTGAAAATATGAAAAATAAAAATAAAACTGATTGAATTGAAAATGGTCCAGTAGTTATAAAGAAATATTTGACATTGTAATTGTGAACTCACATCAGTTAGCCTTTTAGCTGTTTAATTTAAGAAACAGATGCTTGATTGCATGTTTAAAGCCTGTGTAAAAATCCCAGCCCAGCCTTACAAAAGCTCAAAATATTCTTAAACTTGTATGTCAATTACATAATTTTATAAACCAGGCAGTTTTGTGGAAATTAACCCACAGCATATTTGAAAGCCTTTTTCTTTTGTGAGCATATTTTCTACCTATCACTCTTCTCTTGGTATGCATTTGTTATCCAAACCAGAAGCACAGTGTGTCATCTAAGTCGAAGTTCAGTGTCAGCAAAGGTTACATTTGTACATTTTCCCAGAAAAGGGAACAACTGTTGTCACAGGAGAGGATTAATGTGTGGCTATCTGTGCCTTTATTAAAATCTTTTCTTTAAGAATGAGGGATTGGAATGTTAATGCATTCAACAATCTATGAATTATAAAGGTATGCTGTACTAGTTTGACCTTTCCGATACTTGATAATTTTGATTGAGTGGCCATTTTGAGCCTGTTCCTTTTAATTGCTTTATTACTCTTTGGGAAAGAGGAAGGTTAGCCAGATTTCAAAATTACATTCACCCTGAAGCAAGAGAAGTAAGATGTAGGTTCAATGCGCCAGGAACACTGCTGGTTTTTTTACATAACTTTTCTCATGTAATCCTCACCACGCATCATTCATGAAATAGTATTATCAGATGATGAAATTGAGGTACAGAGAATTTACCATAATAAATCCTTCAGAGTTAAAACGGAGAGGCAGCAACAGTCCCAGGACTGCATGATACTAAGATTTATCTATGTACTTTTCAGAGTATCACAGTCTTTAAGTTCTAAAAGTTAAAAGTATAACTAGTGTGTAGTAAACAACATAAAATGTTGTTTTATTCTAGGTTGAACTTTCAGCATTGATATCTATTAAACACTTAGGTGCCAGGCATTCTTTGTTTATTTGTAGAGATAGTTATGAACAGGACCAAGATCTCTGTCCACAAGGAGATCAACCTAGACTATATCAACTCTAGGTTAAAGGGACATATGTATAAGGAATAATGAAACATGCAAAGTTGATAAACTTGGGATACTGGTACCCAATCCATCTGTCCAGATCTTAATGGCTATTAAAGTAAAATAGTGTTACTGGAGCCCAGTAAAATGCAGAACAGTAGATGAAGGGCTACCCAGTAGGAAGAATATTTCTGGAGGACTCAGCGACTTCTGAAATGAGCTGCTATGGCCAGAAAAAAAGTATGAAGAAAAATTTCATTCTTTCTTGTCCTCTGTTCTCCTGCCAGTAAATCCAACCAGACATTAGCTATCTCAAAAACCCAGGCTGCAAAGGTCAACCCTGGTGACTCAGCGCAGACAAGGACAATGGGGAATGGGCTGTGGAGAGCATGGAGAGTCACCAACCAGGTGACATTCCAAAAAGAAGAAATAATGTGTCTCAAAAGTAAAGTCATGTCTCCATTTCTTTCAAAACAGCAATTGCCTGGAGTGTTTAATTGATTCCTTTTCTGAGCTCCTACACATCAAAAATCTCTATGGAATTTTAGATAAAACAGATGCCATATGGAATGCTGAGGGGATTAAATGGGACTAGGGTTAACCATAAACTCAAACCAATCTGTGCTTATAACTTAGGTGTCAAGAGATGAAAGAAACAGGGTCCTTTTCCATTTTGTTATAGAAATTCTAATTCTACACTCTTCAGTTACTGAGATAATAGCATATAACTATCAGTGAATTTATAGATAACATCAGATGGTCCATGCCTTTAAAGATTGAGTCTCGTGATATTGAGAGCCAATCAGAATTTCAGATGAAATTTTGAAATGACAGTGGTAACGAGGATTCTTTAAAGTCCCCAACTTTGATTCAGTTCTGTAGAAAGCAAAGAAATAAATACATGATTCTCTTGAGGAAATTTTATGCAAAAGCTGAATCTGTGACATTTTCAGATAGCTTTTAGAGTCCATGCATTCAGTAAGTTTTAGTCCTCTCAAATATTTGGTAAACTACAAACTTATGGGTTTATTTTTTTTAGTTTTAAGAATTAATTTTTAGAAGTTTACATTCAATACTGTTCAATGAAAAAAGTATTAAGGCATTATGTGATTATTAAGAAGACTCTGGAAATATTAATAGGTTAATAAAATGAATCATTATGTAAGAAACTTTAACTTCAGCATTCAAACCCAAATACCAGAGAAATATGTAAAAAGGCTTATTTAATAAAATTTCAGACTAGAAGAAAGTAGTTTTGTTTGTTTTTAAAGATTTCTATATTCTCTCTAATCAAGATGCTGTTATAGATAAAGGAGAAACATGCTTTAATAATAATTTTAAAAAATCATCAGCATGAAAGCTTAGAAAGTCTTCTATAGTGGTGTCCTCCAGCAGATTGTTCAGAGAGTAGGTTTTGGTTTGATTCACCCAAGTACTTACTGAAAATTTACTCTGTGCAGTTAATTCAATGCTGTGGCAAGTATACAAGTTATCATCAAAGCAGCGATAGACCAGTGAAGAGAAATGCAGTTAAGAAGAACTTCAGAGAAGCACACTTTCTGCTGGGGGCTTCAGTAACTCCATCTGTTGGCATAAAATCTATCAGGGGTCTTCCCAGTAATCTCCAAGAGTGATTCCATGTTTCCCTCTCCAAAGTGCTTCCTCCAAGAATATAATTAGTTTAACATTTAATATCTGAGACTTCCTCACAGGCAGCAAATGTCATGAAAGGGGGGAGTACTGGGAGCTGAGAAAGGAATGATATTAAAGTTGAGAGGAATACATGTGGTCTGCTTTGCTTTTGCTATAAATTGATTATATACCTGTGGATTCTCTTTCCTTTACCTCCATGCACTGCTGGCTGACAGTCATTGGCCATCTGAAACTCAAGATGACCACCCAACGAAATATACTTATTTCAATCATGTATATGATAGTCCTAGGATTTGCTTGAATATAAAGAAACAGTTACTTCTGCTGCTTTTCTAAAAGGTTACTTTCTAATCAGTTTAGGAATAAGTGAAAGTGATATTCAATGGAATGTTGCCTAAAGTAATGAATCATTAAAACATTTCATGAATTTCATGTTGCCTTCACCCCAAACACAGACTCAGGATTTGAGATGTATAGATAGATGCAGTTTAATATGATTTGATTTTTTAAAAGTAGGTGTTGAGTCAGTAGGAATAGATATCCAGTTCAGTGAGCTTCAAGTATGTAGTAGCAAGTATGAACACGTGGCAAGCATGTGACATTTTGTATACACTAGGAAGGGTATAAGGAGGTAAAAAGAGTAATATTGTGATCACTTCCATTGGTCAGGAAGAGTGTGATTTATTGTGTAAAAAACTAAAAACAAATTACCATAGTGTTTTAATAATCTATAAAGCTATTTTCAGGTTCAACCCAGAAGTGATTCTTTTCCTACCAAAACAGTGAGGTATAAAATACCTTCCTATTGCTGCAATAATTCAGAAAAACTAAAAGCACCAAAATTCTGTCTTAACAAGAGAAAATAAACATTTTCAATGAATAAATATCTGCTATCTAATATTTTGCAACATACCTAAGGTACAAGGTGGAATTTTGCACTGAACCATTAAGACAGAGACTGGCAAGGCCATAGAAATTGTAACTGAAACAGTGTTTTAAGTCTGAACTCCCTGAAATTGCAGGGAGGAGACTGAGGGGGTGTCTCTTAGTGGTAACATGTGATTAAATATGGGTACAGTCATAGAGGAAAATATATTAGGAGAACCCAGATAATAAAATAAGTGTATTAGTCTTGTCTAATATGTAATAAAACAATTTATTTAGTCAGAATGTTGATAAATGATCTTACAAAGTTTTTAATGTGTAAAATGTTAAAGTAGAGATAAATATATAGGAGTACCCATACATAATAGACTAGCAAGTATTTTTTTTTCAATGGCTCAAGTAATAGGTGCTTTTGCATATATACTTTAGGAAATGTTTTTATAAGATGCATACCTGACCCAGAAAAACTCTACCCAGTAAGCATTATGGAAGGGACAGGTTAGGTAAATGGCATGCTTTTTAGGCATTTATCGTTACACATTTGATTCAGGTGTTAAGCAAGCTTAAATTAATTGAATAGGCTCTAAAGTAGAAACCTAAACTTCATAAACTTATTTAAACAAAAGGCTATAAAATAAATAAAAACACATGTGCTTTTATCAGAATTGAAATTATGGAAAGGTTGCAGAGAAAGAACAGGGAGTTGACTGGGATATGGTACTCTGGAGAGATGAGCAATCATTACTGTTATTGATTGAAACCACACTAACTATACTCAATGCCAGTCAGGTAATAGGAGATGGTTATGGGAAATAATTCAGTAATGTTTGAATTATTGAAGTTTTACATAAGGGAAAAGCATTTATAAATACTAATTTTTCTATAGATGTTTTAAATAAATTGAGTCACTAGCTTGGTTATCCTGACTAGTACAGACAAACCCACAGTTGCAGATCTATATCTCATGGTGACTGAAGGTCATCAGCTGGTTAATAACTATGTTCATCAAGTAAATATGTATGTCCCTGATACCTAGACTTTGGGTCATCTCCCCAAACCATATATTTTTTGACTACTTAATTAATTGATAATTTAATTTTTGAGTGAGTGAGAATATGTGTAGTGTTTGTATGTGTGTGTGTGTGTGTGTATGTGTGGCATGCAAGGAAGTTTTTAATCAATTTGGGTCTCTTAGCATATCAAAGAGTTTTTTTTGTTGTTGTCGTTTTTTTTCTAGAAAGATAGGTACCTATTTAGCCTGGGGATGGGCAGGTAGAACAAGCACAGCTGACAATTTTGTTAAGCATGTAAAGCACTCAACCTTTCTATTTTCTGGTAAGCCTTTCTGCCTTTCAAAGGCAAATAAATAACTTCACTTCTCTCTTCTGGCAACAGCCCTCTCAGATATATAAAAAAAAAAAATTACCTTGAGTTATACCATTTTCTTATTTTATAATAATAAAAAGCAGTTTTTTTTTTAATTCACACGTACAGTGGCTTTTTTTTTCATTTTGTAGAAAAAGCCACATTTATTTATTCATTCTTTATTGTTACAGTTGAAATGAAATTTGCTTTTCCATTTCCTTTGACATTTCAATGCCTATGTGCTATTAAAAAAAAAAGAAAAAACAAGTGGCATATTTCTATGAACAGTTCTTTCAGAGACAAAGGAATGAAAACATGAAGAAGAGTGAAAGGTGCATCTTTTGATAGTAATCAGATATTCTCAAACGTCTAGGTATATGGAAAAGTTTGATTTAAGAGGGACAGAAAATAAATTTTATATACAATTATAGAATTATACATTAGATTCATTATAGTTAATTAATTTTTGTCAGCACTTCTTTCTGTGATTGTCATAGAAGCTTACAGTGATACTACATGTGATCTGTCCTGAACGTAGCAGCCAGCCAAACTGTTTTAATTATATTGAGATTGGCTCAATACTTTTGGAACAGACTATATAGTATATGATCAACTGAGGCATATTAAAATTTTTTTATTTATTTCAGCAAAAAATCAATTGCAATCAATCTAGCAGATAGGAAGGAGCTCCAAGGAGCTGTGCAGACTGAAAGGCTATTATAGACAGAAAGGGACAGAAACAAGGAGCTCATACTAGGCAAAAAAGCAGGTTGGTTATTTGAAGGTAACTTTCCTGGTGGGGGAGGCGCGGAAGCCTATCAGATAAATTAGTTAACTAGTGCTAATCAGGTGATTCCTGATTGGCGTAAGATTCTATTTGGTTTAAGATTATATTTCTGGGAGAGCAAAATTACAATACAAGTCTCTGAAGGTACTGGGCTTAGAATAAGTAACTCCACAGGGGTCTGGCTGTCTTGTTAATGATGCATATACAGGGTGAGCAAAAGTACGTTTTAAGTTGTAAGAACGCAAAGCACAGTTTTTTACTTGTATTATTTATTAATGATTGTATTATTGTCCATATGAACAACTGTAAACCTACTTTTGCTTCCCTGCATTCATGTATAGCTAAACCACAGCACATATTTATACATGCATGCAAAGAGGGAGTCAATATTTATTGAGTTTACTAACTTATTTGGGACTACAAAGATGTAGTCTCAATTTTTCTTTCAATGGTCTCATAGTTGAGGTGGAAGTGACTTAAGAATGCACATAAAATTCTTAGACTAGTGCCACCAATAAACGAGCTCAGTGAGTATTTGTGAAATAAATGAATGCATGAAACAGCCCTGGAATGGCTCTCCAACTTCCTGCTTCTCCTTCCTTCACCCCTCCCAAGAGAAGAAGAAATGCTTTCCAAAGGATTTGCTTATTTTAGAGGAAAGGATCTAACATGAATGTTTTAGTGTTTTTCTTCTTTGTCTTTCAGAACTGGGCTGAAAACAGAGACAATCCACTCTGCTCTGTGTGTGGTGAAAGGTTTTGCTCATGTTGGGGAGAACAGAACTTTTCCAACATTGCTTAAAAATGGGACCACCAGGAGGTTGTTTGGTTTAATTCAGGGATAGAGTATGCTAACCCTTTGGCCAAAGATCTATGAAGACTAATCTTACTTCCCAATCAGCACATCAGAATAACATTGCCTCTCTTTTCCAACCTCTTAATTGATACTAAACTGAAGATCAAAAGAAACTCATGTCTCTTAATCCTCTGTGTGTCAGTGTATGTGCATGTATATATGTATAGAGTCATGTTCTGTTACATAGGTATTTATATTTATGTCTTCTCTGATGAGCTAAATATACACTCAAAAGTTTAATTAGAAGCTCAAAGGCCTGGCTGGTGCGGCTTAGTGAACTGGTGCTGGCCTGCAAACACAAATGTCTTTGGTTTAATTCCCAGTCAGGGAACATACCTAGGCTGGACGTCCCCAGCTGGAGGTAGGTGAAAGGCAACCATACATTGATGTTTCTTTCCCTTTCTTCCTCCTTCCTTTCCCCTCTCACTAAAAATGATGAATAAAATCTTTTTTTTAAAGAGCTTTAAAAAAGTAAAAGAAGCCTGAAGATCAACATAACTATCGATGTTCCCCTAGAATAGCCACTGAAATACCTAAAGTTATGGACACATAGACCGGAATGCAGGTATGTAGTTTGGGTCAGAGAAGTTGAACAGAGAAAGATAAGAAAGAGATTTTTTTTCTTTTGTTTTGGTTATTAAGAAAGATAGTGAAGAAATAATGATGGGTAGAAACATTTTGTGCAACAGGGTGGAAAAAATATGTTCAAGGAAAACAAAAAATAGACTTGAAAAGAACAGGGGGCTTGCCCTAGCTGGTTTGGCTAAATTGCTTGGGTGTCATCCCACAAACCGAAAGGTCCCCGGTTCGATTTCAGGTTAGGGCACATGCCTGGGTTGAGGGTTTGGTCCCAGGTCAGGGCACATAGGAAAGGCAACCAAGTAGATATTTTTCCCTCATGTTGATGTCTCTCCATCTCTTTCTTCTTCCCTTTTTTAGAGAAGGGTCTCTCTTTAAAAATTAATAAATAAAAAACTATATTTAGAACAGGGACTTGTAAATAGGGGAAAATAAGAATATAAAAATGTATAATCTAAGGTCTTCCTTAGAATTAGCCTAATTAACAAATTGACATATATAGAGTGACCAAAAAAACTGGATTTATTTATAAAAATTTATATATTTATTCTTAAATGTTTAAACTTCAGTCACTTCAAAGTGCTCTCTATTTGATGCAATGCACCTAAAAGACTTTCTTCCCACTTCTTAAAATAGTTTTTGAACTCATTGATTTTGATGGCTTTTAGTGCTACTTCTGTTTTTTGGTTTTGGTTTTGTTTTATGTCTTCCACATCAACAAAATGTTTCCTTTTGAGGATTGTTTTCACCTGGAGAAACAAAAAAGAAAGTCATTCCAGATGAGATTGGGTGAATAGGAAGTGAGGGGCATAGGGGTCATACTGTTTTTGGTCAAAAACTGCTGCACTCTCATTGCAGGGTAGACAGGTGGGCTTGTAAAGCACTCATCATAAAATGGGCAAACATATTGAAAAGGTCTTCCAAAAAAATTCAGGGAAACTGAATGCAGCCTCTCTCAACAATGCCAGCTAGTACACTTTTACAGATGGGTTCCTAGAACACTCACCTAGCAGGGAAGCCTGTACTACAAGGGGCCTGCCTTCCAGAAGATAATTCCAGTTTTTGTGGGTTCCCCCTCATACATTCTTGTTTAGAAAATGACTCAAGTCAATATATATGTCTTCTTAGAGAAACATTTTATTTGCTTCAATTTTTTCAATATCTTTTAAAATAGTGGAGGTTTTATACCAACTGAAATAGCAACAATGCCTTTTCTCAATAAAAACATCCATTTCAGAATCCACACATCACTTCTTCCTTTCCCCCCCTCTCCTATTTCCAAACAGTTAAGTTGAGTTCAAGTCTATCTTGAATCCCACTGTATTGAATCTATTATCTGCATCCTCTCACTGCTTTTGGCTGTTATTCTCTCCTGGGCTGTCTACTGGGCTGCCTCCTTGGTGATCTCAAACTAGCCAGGTTTCTCTTACTAATTCAGTTTTCACAGCCCTCTCAGAATTTTCTTCATAAACTCTGATAAGGGCTACATAATTATAGGCTCTTAGTCATCCCTTATTTCCCAGAAGAAAATGCCAAACTCCTTAATAAAGGACTTATAACCATCATAATGTTGCCATCAACCACCTCTCTTATACCTTTTGTCCCATTTACATTGAGATTCAGTCAACCTGCTTTTCATTTCCCAAATATCCCAAGTGCTTTCCAACCCCTGTGCTGTTTAATCATGGTTCTTCTCTGCCTGGAAGATCCTCCCTTCTTTCTTGTGGTTGGAAAATTCCTATTTGCCTTTCAGAACTCAATTAAAATGTCACATTCTATTTAGTCGCTCATTGTACAATATAGTGCTCTCTTAACTTCTCTTTTTCTAATTATATACCACTTACTACCTGAATATTCTATATGAATGTGCCTCTCCACCTTCTCACTACCCCCTGCACAGTCTCATGTACTGCCAAATGGGACTGCTTAAAATTGAGGCAGATATAATGCTTCTTATTTTTGAAACCACTTTTTATTTGTTGATTTCTTCATCTAAACGATAGTTCCTTGTGTCTCTCTGTCACAAATAAAAATGTATACATGATTTCTTTATTAGGCCTAATAGAGATTGATTTTTACTATGGCAACATAAAAATAAACTCAACTTGTTATATTATATAAGCAACTGTTTTGAGCATTTAATCTATATACTGCATTAAGCAAATTAATCACTTCTTAAATTTTAATCAGTGATTATTTTAAAAAAATCACTAGGGGATGTTGCTCAAACCAAGTATTTAGTATTGACAATTTTCATAGTTTGAATAAAAAGTTTTCTTTTTCAGCCTCCAGTGGAAAAATTAGACTGTGCAAGAATATTTTTAAGGACATCAGAAATATTTTATTACAACTAGATGATATGGCAATAAAGACATGTTTTATTTGGTGGTAGAAGAAATAGGAAAACCAAAAAGTATTAATGTTATAATTACAGCACACCATTGCCTCTTTCTCATATTTTTATACTAAAAGATTTTTAAATAGAATATACTTTTAAAAATAGTTGTCTTTATAATAGGTTTATGTATTTGTGTACCATAGTTCACCATAAGGGGTGTTCATAATATATTTTTAGAATAAATAACAGGTCAAATATCCAGCATTTCAGTATCTCACATTTATGAACAGAGCCACCAAACTGCAAATTAGCTTTGGATTTATATCCTAGAAGCAACTCAGAGGCTTTTGGAAAGCAAGTAATTATGACTAAGTTTATAAAAACAATGTTATTGCTTGGGGCAGAGAAAAGTTATCTAAGTTTTCAGGCAATGAGTGTCTCTTCCAAAACTGTCAGTCTGTGATATATCAGTATGATTGCTGTGTTTACAGAAAAAGCATAAGAAAAAATGCATAAGATGTAAAGAATTTAATATTCTGCACATAAATTGCAAAACCTTAAGCTGATTAAAGGAAGAGTTCAAAATTCTATTTAGTGGAATTGGAAATTAAGTTGCAAAGAAGTATAATTTAGCTAAAATATCACATTGATACTTCAAATAATTTGTCAGCAAGAAAGCTAAAAATCTATATAAGGTTTACTTCTCTCAATCTCTTTGTCAAGAAAAAAATATTCTAAACACACATGGAACTTGAACAAAGGAGAAAAAAAGCTATCTTCTTAATGCTCTCTGGCCTATTCCCCTTTCCCTTCTTTTTAAACATATATTTACATTTAACACATTCTTATATTTTCAAGATTCAAATTATTTCGGAACCTTATTTATTTATTTATTTTTAAGATTTTATTTTATTATTTTTAGAAAGAGGGGGAGAGAGAGAGAGAGAGAGACATCAATGTATGGTTGCTTTTCACCTGCCTCCAGCCACAGACCTGACTGGAGACCTGGCTTGCAATTTACTTATGTTGCCCTGGCTGGGAATCAAACCTGCAACCTTTGGGTTCACAGGCCGGCGCCTTATCCACTGTGCTACCAGCCAGGGCTGAGAACCTTATTTAGATGCAACACATTTAAATGTATCTTTTGCTTAAATTTGTTTTTGATGATTCATTTCTAATTTTTTCTAACTTTCCTGAGTTGGTCCTAGGTTATGAAACACTCAAAGTTATTTATTTATTTAAAATATTTTATTTTATTTTATTATTTTTTAAATTATTTCCAGAGAGAGAGGCAGGCAGAGAGGGAGAGAGGTTGCCTTTCACCTGCTTCCAGCTAAGGACCTGTCTGGAGACCTGGCTTGCAACTTCATTATGTGCCCTGGCTGGGGAATTGAACCAGTGACCTTTGGGTTCGCAGGCCAGTAGCGCCTTATCCACTGTGCCACCAGCTGGGAATCAAAGTCATTCATTTTGAAATAGCTTTTTATTTCACAATTAAAATTAAGCCACATAAATGTATGTTATTAAACAGAATATAATTTTGTCAGATCTTGCCCAGAGTAAAACTTTAAGAATGCCCTGCATCACTTTATCATTGCCAAAGCCTCTGGAAAAAAAGACTGCAAAATATATTTCCAGGGCTTCTACCACTTCACAACTTACAGTTAAAGCTAATCAATTCTAACAGAAACCTTAGTCAATGTTAGCTGACCTTTTTTCCCTCTTTAGTCTGTAATTCAGCCTAAGGGTAACTTGGTTTTAGATAGAAAATCCTAACAATAAAGTTACCCTTAACTTACTAACCCCATCTTGGATTGATGTAAAATCTTTTGTCAAAATTGCAAGAGACTTCATATATAACTTGGGATAAATAAGCAAATTGTTACCTATATACAGAGCTATCTAAAAATATTTGATATCAAAGTTATAACCCAATATATGTATAGATAGATGAATGAATAACAGAGTAATCTAAAGGAGTCATAAAATCCTATGTCTATATACTTTTTGCCAAAATAAACTAGTGACATGAATTAAGAATTAGCCTTAATTTACCAAAGCATGTTTGTATTTTCTAAAAAATTTCAATATTTCTAAATGTTTATACTTTATACTTTAAATAACTATGTTTGCATATATATCGATTTTTTGCATACACACATCATACACACATAGAGTGTTGAGGAACATAATAGTCCAATTATTTATCTGGCTAAAATAACTAAAATGTACATATTTAAAGTTTTAGAAGTAAAGACTAAATCTTTGACTTATCAATGAAAATCTTGGTATTCTAATTCCTCTAGGTGGATTTTCTGTAGCATATTCATTTAGCATAATTTTCTATAAATTTTGTAATAATATTAGCTACATGATTTACTAAGACTTTACATATCAAGTTTATGAGAGAAATATATAGTATAAAGGTTATATTATATATTCTAAATAAGTTAATTGTTTTAAAAAATGGAAAAACAAACTAAACATATCAAGCTAGAAAAATTTATCATTTGTCTGAAAATTTGGACTTTTTTTGTTTGTCAGTTTATTTTGTTCATTAGATTTTACATGTAAGTGAGATCATATGGTATCTGTATTTCTCTGACTGGCTTATTACACTTAGAATGATTATCTCTAGGTCCATCCATGCTGTTGCAAAGGGTAAGAATTTCTCCTTTTTTCCACCACATAGTAAGTAGTCCATTGTGTAAATGTACCTCAACTTTTATCCACTCATCTACTGATGAACACCAGGGCTGCTCTTGGCTATTGTAAATAATGTTACTATTAGCATAGAGTTGCCTTTGTTGCTTTGAATTAGTGTTTTGGGCTGCTTTGGATATATTCCTAGAAGTAAGATAGCTGGGTCAAAAGGCAGTTTCATTAAAAAAATTTTAAAGCAAATACATACCCTTTTCCACAGTAACTTTACCTGTCTGCATTCCCACCAATAGCACAGTATGGTTCCCATTTCTCCATGTTCTCCCTAGAACTTACTGTTTGCTGATTATTGATGATGGACATTCTGACAGATATGAGGTTTTAATTAATTTGGTCTCATCATGGTTTTAATTTGACCGGTGATGATTAGTGACAGTAAGCATTTTCCATATGTCTATGGGTCATCTGTATGCCCTCTTTGAACTTTGAAGAAGTCTCTATTTAGGTCCTTGGCCCATTTTTTTAAATAAGAATTTTAGTCAAATTTTGATTCCTTAAAAATTAATTATCTACATGTGTCTCAGGTTTTGGTTTATATATTTTCCTTAGTAAATGATCTTTTTATCTAATTAAGTTCTTCCTCCTGAATACTAAAACATCTTTCCTTAATAACGATACTCCCTTCCCCAAGAAATAAAATAAGGAATGCTTGAAATCACTGAACATAGTTCTTCCTTTTTCATATACACTGATAAAGAGTATATAATATCAAGGAATATTCTGTGACATAATAATTTTGGGCCCTGGACTTTGCTTACTTATACTCTTCTGAGTCAGGGAGCTCCAGAATTGAGTCCTAATGCTTCCAGGTAGGTTTCACATCACCAAACATGACCACTGTTTCTTATCTCATTGTGCTCTATGAGGACAGCTACATATAATACACTTAGCTCAAAGCTTGGCACAAAATAGATATCCAGTAAAGGGTATCTATAGACAACACAGTATAAAGATAAGAACTGATATACATGGAGTTACAGATCTTTTTTTGTCCAATGGAAGCACACTGGCAAGACATTTCTGTGACATATGGTGGAGGTTTTTCCCTCATTAATGACTCAAAACCTATCTGTCAAAGCCCAGCAATCAAGTCTGTAGAAATGTTGCTAGGAGATAGTTATATATGTATGCTTATAAATGTATATTTGTTTATGTGTATATACACAAATGTATGTAACATATGTATATATACGTATAGATTTTTATCACATTAGGTTTTACTCAAATCATGTTAATAACAAAATAAATATGTGCTTGTTTTATCACTCATTTGCTTATTTTGCCAGCACATTCTGGCTTTCTCTATTCATCCAGCTAAACCAATCAGTCCTGGAGGGATTCAGGCAAGTTCTCAGCTGAGGTCAAGATCTTGTACCTTACTCTTGAAGAACAGATTTACTGTTAGCCGACATAACATAGGAACAGATTTATCTTTACTTTCTAAGAGTAAAACTAAACTTCAGAACCACTTGTGAAAATCCTTGTGTGTCTGATAGATACAAATACCTGTCATGTCCCCAATAGACTATTCAACTCCTGAAAAAATAAATGTGTCTCCTTTCACTGAGTTTTACTATCCTATCACAGGGAGATAAAAAATTAAGTATAACATGTATATATTAGTAATTATAGGTAACTAGTTCTTTTAATTTGCATTCAAATAATTGAGATACCCCCTTTTATTGAATGACTGGTCATTTTACTATTTTTCCTTCTATCTCCATTTTCATTATTAAAATATGAAAATCTCTGTTACTTGTCACTTGTGGATTTGGATACTTATACGAATGTGATATCTTTGTTTTTACCTGGAAAGTTGTCCATTCATCCTATCCCTTTCTCCAACCCTCTGAAAATTCTATGCAAGACCACCTTAAATTTTCCCTCAAGAAGGAATTTTCTGAAACCTCATCGGGAAATAATTTCTTCTTTGCTTCCCCAGCACTTCATGGTACTATTCTATTTGTGATAGATGGTACATTCTGTTATAGATATTTCCTAATTATAGTTATATTGTAGTTATCCAACTGTCCTTATTGCCCACAACAGTTAGCAGAATCCTAGAGAGTTAGTAAGGGTTTTTAAAATATTGGTGAACCCATAAAAGCATTTCAATAGTTTGGATACTTCAAGTTGGAACAGTAAATGCCTTAATTGTACTTGTGTAATGAAAGTTTCTGTTTTCTGTCAAAGGAGTACACGTCTCAAAAAACAAGTACAGAAAAATTAAGGAGCAGCTAAGTAGCTAAGTATTAGTCAGATCAAGTTAATCTGCTGTAGTAACACAAAAATAAACCCCTAAACCTCAATGACAATTAATATTAATTTCTCATGTGATCTGCTACTTACATTATTTCAGGAATGTTTACCATCACACAAGAATTCATTATTTTCCACCTCTGATATCAGTTTCTTCATTCCCAACCTCTCAAGCCCCAAAATAATGCCGCCATTATAGATTTTAGAATTGACACCTCACTTACAGTATCATTGTATTTAGCATGAATAGAAATTTAGTGCTGTGGTAACAAATCAATGCTAAGATCTCACTGGCATAACACACTGAAGATTATTTTCTTCCTCATGTAAGTCCAATGTGAATGAGCCAGTGGCTCTCTTCTAAAGGCTTCACCATCTGAAAAATGTATTTTTATAGTCACCATATATAGGATGAGAGAGCAGAAAGAACACAAAGAGTACTTGTTAAGGGTCAGACCTATAGGCATCTGAACAGTTCCACCAAATGCATTGGCATAACTCAGTCATATGCATGCTAACTGGAGGAGTACAAGGATACTCTGTAAGCAATAGCTTGTGTCATAGCTCCTGACTCAAGATGCTACAATGACATACGAAGTTCATGTAATTCCTAAGGCAAGGCTGATAAAAAATTATGTAAGTCACCTCCAGTTTCTTCCCAAGGCTGTGCCTTATGTCAGTTCAGCAGATGCTAGAGGCATATTTCAGGGGATACCATGGGAAACCCTTGCAACTGATCACAGCAGATCTCTTCTGGGTTCTGGAACCTGTCATGCACCATCTGTATGGATTGCTCTACTGTTCTCCATACCATTTATCCCTCTTAGCTTGGGTTGACTGTTCCTTGTTTAACACATTCTATTTATTTAAATGTAGTGGTTTTAACAAATATTTTCAGGATATTTTTGTTCATGTTAATTACATTTTGGAAACATACTCTGTTTTTTAATATTATAATGTATATGTTGATGCTTCAAAATGATAATTCTAGCTAGTAGCATAATTTTGGCAAATAATCCTACTAAAATTATATTCATACTTCATGGAGATATTAATTCATTTCACTGTAATTTAATAGTTTCTTATCTTAGCAATTATATATAGGATGGCAATATTGTATAATATTGTATTGTCATGTGGGTAATATGGCAAGGAAATACATATATTAAAATATTGGAAAAAATTAAAAAATAACATAAAATAAAATATTGGGTAAGAGAGATGGATTTAAGTTGAAAAGTAACTTCCTTTTGACCTTAGAGAGTTTCTAGATTCAAATAAGTCTCCAATAGATCCCATAGAAGGTGATATCATTTAAGTGACTTTATTCAGCAAAGCACATATAAATATTTCTAGGAGTTACTCTCTGTATCAAATGCTATTAGTAATCATCAATTAAAAGGCATTAAGGCAAAAATGAAAACTAATTATTAAGCCCTTATGAGATGTATTAGTAACTATGTTCTCTCAACGTTGGACAAAGTGGGCTGCTTTGTCATTTTGCTTGCAAAAATATTTTAGTTTGATGTAGTCCTATTTGTTTATTTGGCTTTTGTTTTTCTTACCCAAGGTGGTGTATTAGAAAAAATATTACTACAAAAAATTTCCAAGATTTTACTGCCTATGTTTCCTTCTAGGACTTTTTCAAGTCTAACATTTGTCTTTAATCCATTTTGAGTTCATTCTTGTATGTGATGTAAGAACATGGTCTAGTTTCTTTTTCTTTTCTTTTCTTTTTTTTTTTTCACATATCTGTCCAATTTTCCCAGCATCATTTTTTAAGAGAATATCTTTATCCCATTGTATGTTTTTGTCTCCTTTGTGAAATATTAATAGACTATAATGCATGAGTTAATTTCTGGGCTTTATATTCATTCCAATGGTCTATATTTATGGTAGTACCATGTTGTTTTGGTTACTATGGTTATGTAGTATAGCTCGAGATCATGTAGCATGATTCCTTCAACTTTGTTCTTCATTCTTTTTTTTTTTTTAAGCTTTTATTTATTATTTCCAGAGAGAAGGGAAGGGAGAGAGGCAGAGAGGTAGAGGAATATCAGTGTGTGGTTGCCTTTCACCTGCCTCCAGCCACAGACCTTTGCTGGAGGCCTGGCTTACAACCTGGTTATGTGTCCTGGCTGGGAATTGAACCAGTGACCTTTGGGTTAGCAGGCCAGTGCCTATCCACTGAGCCACCAGCCAGGGCCTCTGTTCTTCATTCTTTTTTTTTTTTTTTTTTTAAAGATTTTATTTCATTATTTTTAGAAAGAGGGGAAGGGAGAGAGGCAGAGAGGGAGCGAGACATCAATGTATGATTGGGTTTCCCCTGCCTCCAGCCACAGACCTGACTGGAGACCTGGTTAGCAACCTGGTTATGTGCCCTGGCTATGGAATTGAACCAACGACCTTTGGGTTCACAGGCCAGTGCCTTATCCACTGTGCTACCAGCCAGGGATTTTTGTTTTGAATTTAATTTTATTGTTGTTGTATTACATCCATCCCCTTTTTGCTCCCCTCTGTCCTCTTCTTCACCCACTCACTCCCCAACAAAGTGTTCTTCATTCTTAAGATCACTGTGGCTCCTCATGGTTTTGTGGTTCCATGTAAATTTTTGGAGTATTTGTTCTGGTTCTGTGAAATACATGATTAGTATCTTGATAGGAATTGTGTTGAATCTATAGATTGCTTAGTGTAATATAGACATCTTAATGATGTTAATTCTTCAAGTCCATAAACACAATATATACTTCTGCTTATTTGTAGCTTCCTAGTTTCTTTCTTCAGTGTCTTATAATTTTCTGAGTACAAGTCTTTTATATCCATGGTTAAATTTATTCCCAGATATCTTATTATTTTTGAAGTAAATGTGAGTGGAATTGTTTTCTTAACTTTCTTTTCTGATAGTTCATTACTGGTATATATAATGCAATTTATTTCTGGATAATTATTTTGTATCTTGCTACTTTACTGGATTCCTTTCCTTACATCTGCCAGAATGGCTTTCATCAACAAATCAACAAACAACAAGTGGTGATATTGGGAACCCTCATGCACTGTTGATGGTAATACAGATTGGAGCAGCACTGTGGAAAACAGTATGTAGATACCTGAAAAAAATTAACAATGGAAACTCCTTATGACCCAGCAATTCCATGTCTGGGAAGATAGCAAAAGAAACCTGAAACACTAATTTGAAAGAATATATGCAAACTTATCTTCATTGCAGCATTATTTACAATAGCCAAGATTTTAAAGCAGTCTAAGTGCCCATCAGTAGGTGAGTGGATAACAAAGATGTGGTACGTTTACAGAATGAAATACTGTAAATGCAACTGTAAAAAATGAAGGCTATCCTACCCTTTGTAACAAGATGGATGGACCTGGAGAATATTGTACTATATGAAATAAGCCAGTCAGATTAATAGAATTAACATATGATTTCACTACTCTGTGAGCAAAACTACTAATGAGCAAAATAAACTGACAAACAAAAAGAAACAGAATCACGGCTACAGAGAACAGACTGACAGCTGCCAGATGGGCAGGGGGTTGGGGGCTGGGTGAAAAAGTTAGAGGGATTTTAAAAAGAAAAAATTAATAGATACAACAATATGGTGATTACAAGAGGGAAAGGGAGTTGGGAAAAAGCAGAAGAGAATAAATAGAGGATAAATGGTGATGGAAAGAGACTAGACTTGGGATGGTGACCTCTCAATACAATATACAGATGATGTGTTATACAATTGTTTATCTGAAACCTATATAATTTTATTAAGCAATGTCACTCCAAAAATTCAATTAGAAATCAAAACAATGAAGAAAACTAGTTCATTCAGAGTTTAAAAAGTACTATAAAAATTCCATCTACTTAGTAATTTTTAGATATAAGACCTAGATTCTGTGAATCCTGGTATAATTTTAGCAGACCTCATTAAATCTGCTGCCTCCTCAGTAACTGCTAATGATGGTAACCACCTGTGCACCTCTGTCCTTCAAAGATGTTTTGGTCTACTGTCCTCAGGCCTGTGTCCTTCAAAGATATCTAGCCTGCCCATGTTGCCCATGAGAAACTGGTAACTCCCCTCTTGTAGTAAGCCTCTCTGCTCTCAGAGCCAACTCCCCCAAAGCCATCAACAGAGAGTCTCCTCGACTCCCTCCCCGCTTATCCCCTTTAAAAAGCCTGCCTTTCTTTTGTTAGCTGCTGACACCTTCCTGCCTTCCTGGTCTCAGCCTGCTTGTGCACTTTGTCAAATAAATCTTTTAAACTCATGACCTGTTCCCTTGTCATTTTTCCTCTCACTGTTGCTGGACATAATAGTAATTTTTGCTAATAACCAAAGATTTCCCTTTCATGACTTCCACAGAAATTCTGATGCTTACCAACTATCATAATATTACTCTCCTTGTAAAAGAATTTATTCCACCGTCATTCTGCAATTTTGTGTCCAAAGATGACTCTTCTCATTCCACTTATTTTTGTTCTTTATCCTGTGTACCTAAATTGAGAGAAAGTCAATTTTAAGACTGTGAAGCTAAATAGGAGAAAATTAAAAGATTAAAAGTTGGTTATAGTAAATGTTTAGAAAAATGATGTAAAATTCTAACCAACCTAAAAAGGGTTCAGAGAAGACATAGGATTTTAAGAATTAGCTTTAATGAACTTGGATTGCATTACATACTCTGGACCCACAGTCAAAAACAGTGTCTGGGCAATTTTCTGCATGAAAAATGCAAGAGATTCCTGCTGGTCTACACAGCACTTCAGGAGATTAGCTGCTTCTCTCTAAGTTTATGTAAAACTGAATCAAAATAATATCTCTCCTCTTATGAAAATCTCTTAGATATTTGCATAAGCTTATTAAACAGCAATCCAGTGTTTTCCTAAGTAAGTCAGTGTCCAGTATCAGGTCCAGTATCAGTTTTAATGAAATGCCTTGAAAATATTCATAAGGCAATAAGGCATTCATACCTTGGGAGCTGGCCCTTGAAGAGTAATTAGGAATTAAATGGATGGAATGAATGTGTGTGTGTGTGTGTGTGTTTGTGTGTGTGTTTGTGTATGTGTGTATGTGTGTGGTGTGGTTTGGCTTGTTTTTCTCCAGCTGAAAAGATTAGTAAAAACAATTTAGAAACAAACAAACAAAAGAACAAGAAGTACAATTAAGAAAATGGGAAGAGTACTAAACTTACCAAAAAAAAAAAAAAAAAGGTATGCATAGAGAGGTCAGGAGGAATTATGTTCAGACAGTTGTCTTGGATAGGTTGTGGAATTCAAGTCACAGCAATGGGAATCAATTTTTAGAATTTTCTGGTTTCTTGATTCACACTTTTCACTACACTCCTCTGAAGCTAACTAAATAGATCTAAATTTTTAAAATAAATTCAAACCCCCAACACTTAAGAAATATATGCCCTTTTTATCCATTTAAAACAGAGAAACATGTGAAAAGTAAAGCTCCTTTGAAATATCAACATTTAAGTCCTGGCTGGTGTGGCTCTGTGGATTGAGTACCAGCTTGCAAACCAAAGGGTCACTGGTTTGATTGCCAGTCAGGGCGCATGCCTGGGCTGCAGGCCAGGTCCCCAGTTGGGGGCATGAGAGAGGCAACCACACACTGATGTTTCTCTCCTTCTCCTCCCTTCCTTCCCCTCTCTACAAATAAATTAAATCTTACAAAAAAAAAAAAAAAATCTCAGCATTGAAAACCTTTAGTTTAATTTGATAGATTTATTCTACAGCAGTTGTCACTCTGTTTAGTTAGAGGTTGATGGTTGTTTTTCATTCTCTAACCATATTTGATGACAGCAATTACAGAGTATTTATGCTCTGTGGTTGCTTTTCTCCAACTAATCAATGTAAAGGAGAAGAATTTTATTGTCACACTATTAAACTGCTTCTTTGACAAGTTTGTGGTTTTACTGTTATTTTTCTTAAGCCTTACAAGTGACTTATTTAATTATGACAAGAATCCTAGTCAGATGGACTTCTTAGCCATATCTGCATCTACTCCATGAGCATACAAATCAGCTTTATGTATACAAAATACATTTGAGTAACAAGGTTACTCTCCCAGACTGGAAGCTACTGGGGATAGATTAAGTGCCAAGTTCATTCTATGCCCTGCACTGAGCTTAACCCAGAACTACACAGCAGAGATTCAATAGTAAGTTGTCAACATTCACTTTGTTTTTAAAACTACATAGTTTAAGCAATTGTTTAACATAAAACAATATCTATTAATTAGTCCTATACCAAAAAAAGAAAGGCAGTCAAAACAATTGTTAACTAAATTAAATTCCTAATATTCTTCACCTTCAAGTTGTTTTGTAGATGTTGTGAACTTAAATATTATTGAGATTGAAACAAGCTTATGTTTGACAAGTTGGATCATTGACAACAAAGTTCTAATACCCAGTCTTTGCTGTTCCCAGCCCACTAAAAAAATGATCTTAAGTGGGAGTAAGGAATGGAGGCCTCCAGGAGATTGGGTACAATAAAGGATACTAATATATTTCAATGGAGGTTCAATGTAAAAGCCAACAATAAGTAATGAGTTGAGTTGATATTTTTCATGTGGAGCCAAGTTATGGATTCAAGTCTCTCCCAGGAAGACAGATACTAGCTGGCATTCAGAGTCAACTTCCATGATTAAAGAAAAATTAGAATATTAGACAAATTAACATATCTACCAAGGCATTTATACTCAAAGTGAAGATTGAATCCTATGAGCTAAAGCAACACAGAATGTGTACTTCAAAAGCCATGAATTAGGGCTACACAAAAATCTGAGAATTGTTGTGGTGTCTTAGATTGAGGTTCTACCTGGCAATGAAGATATCTTGGATAAATGAAAATTATTAGAAGAGCCCAGCATGCATGCTGGATGAGAACAAATTAAAAGGAAGATGACTTCACTCTAAGATTGACTCAATTATGAGAAATAACAGTCACACCATTTCGTTAGTGGGGCTTTGCATATGAACCAAACTAGAACTAGAATGACTATACAGATAATTTTCCATACCAGTTCACTTTTGAGCATGAAAGGAAGCACTTTAATGATTATGTCAGGGCCACTTATGGAAAGCTTAGATTGTCTTAGGCACACAAAAACATCTTATCTCTTTCACCAACCAGGACAGAGTGGGTAGAAGAAGGTTGTGGGATCTAAGTTTCAAAGTTTTCTCTTGGAGAAGTAGGGCTGCTAGACATTATTCAAAACTGAGTTAGCTTGGATGATAATTTTATCTTATCCAAATGTGAGGATTATTTGATTTTCCTTCCCAGAAAGCACTAATTACCACATTAGATGGGACGGTGCTAATTACACTCTGCCAGTGATGTCCTGGAGGCTTGTAGTGGGCCCTTTGGGAGGAATGCTGGCAGGAAATTCTTCATGGCCATATTCTTTGGAGTTTCTGAGTCAATTAAAAATTAAATAGCTGGAAGGTGGGTAACTGAGTCTACAGGATAAGAAGAAAGAGACCAGCTAAACTAGAAAGCAACTTTCCATCAACTAATGCATACAGATCAGAATACAAGTAGATAGAGGTATTTTCCTCCCAACAATATCTTTGAAGTGACTACACAAGAACATGTTTGTTATTGTTGTTGTTTTATGTCTTAAAGATACACATTTGAGGCAATGACAGTTGTGGATTTTCTATCATGATGAATCAATCCATATAATGTGTTAAAATATCAATTTTATCATATTTGCTAGAACATTCATAGAAGTTCAATAATGTGCTTCTAAGCAATATGCTGAATAAAATATCACAGATATTCTTTAATTGCAATTTTAAAATGCTACAAATGAAGGGAACCCCCAAAGACAAAAGTGAAGAGGTAACAACAAACCTGAGGCCCAGTAGATGAGACCCAGAGCAAAAGAAAGAACAGATGCTAGAAGTGAGACATGCTGTCAAGGAAGAGCCCTGGAAAAGACACAGGGTAGACTTAGAAAAAAGTCAGCCCACTGTCAAGGAGATAGTAAAGATGTCTGAACTGGGGTGGTAACAAACAATTGAACAAAAAGTTGTCTGAGGCTCATGACATAAAGGTGCACTCATAGCATTTGTAGTTTAATTTATACCAGGCCTTTGCTTGGCTCTGAACCCCGCAAAATGATAAGTGAACTTAGAGGTAAACCCAGGATGGTAATACTCACATGATTTTTGGCCAAAGCCAACACAAAAATCTTGTCAAAAAAACAAATTCATGGGACTTATAAAACAAATCTACATATTACTGATGTGTTTGTCATTGGTTCTCTGGAGAAATAAATGTCTAGCCTCAGAAATAGTATATGACTTGCTATTTTAATTCTGGTTTAAATCTTTGTCTTTTTTTTTTTTTTTTTTTTTACAATGATGCATATTGTTTTTGACTCCATGCCTTCCTGTGTCATGATTGTTCAACAAAATAAGATAATTTAGGAATAAACAGAATCTGCAGGGTTTTCCTGAACAACATAAAAAAGTAATCTTCTTCCATCCAGTGCTTATTTTTAGAATATATCCTTAACTTTCAGTGTTTGTCATTATTGTTGGCAAAGCTTATCTATCTTGACCTTTATTATCCTTTTTAACATCTTAAAATCTTTAATCATATCTCAGCTCTTCAATGTCTTTTTTTTAACTATTGCAATCTCAGTTTTTCTAGCCCTCAAAAATTATATGACCTCCTTTCCCATTTATCATTCTAATCCTGCCAATTCCTTCTTCCTCCTCAATGTCTTTCCTGTGACATTATTGCTTTCCCTACAGAGGGAATTTTTCTCAAATGGTAAGTCACTGACTGTATTTAATCAGCCACCATTACAGTGTTGGGCTTCCCTAGACATGTTTGTAGCCTATTTCATAAATTTATTGTTCTTAAAAGCTAGCCTAATTTTACAATGAAACTACCCAATCTCCTTTTCATCAAAACCACGGTAAAATATGTCCTTGGAGTAAACAATACTGTTCAGCTGCTATAATCTAATTGGAATTAGTTTACACTGTGGGTTCTCTAAAATCATTCCTCCTGGGCTTCTTATTAGAGTGGATATATTGCTTTGATTCCCTCCTTCAGCACCCTTTTGTCCTCTATTTCTTCTCTATTTTGCCTTTGCTATACTCTTTAGAGTTGACATATACCTGTAACCTACAGCAGCAAGTAGCTACCCACTTGTCCTGGCATATTGTACAAATTAATCTTTGCACAGTGTTGTATGCTTTATCCTTGATCTTTGCAACAAATCTGTGAAAGAGGCCACATGGCCACTAACACCCCAAAGATGACGCTTCCTCAAAGACTGAGTGCTCTGCCCAAGATTAGATAATAGGTCATAGGACCTCAAATGAAAGGTGGGATCTTTCAGATCCTACTTTCCCAACTAAGACAATAGCATGAAAACTAGAGACATTTTTTTTAAAGATTTTATTTAAGTATTTTTAGAAAGAGGGGGAAGGAAGAGAGGCAGAGAGGGAGAGATACATCAATGTATGGTTGCTTTTCACCTGCCTCCAGCCACAGACCTGACTGGAGACCTGGTTTGCAACCTGGTTATGTGCCCTGGTTGGGGAATCGAACCTGCGACCTTTGGGTTCACAGGCCAGCGCCTTATCCACTGTGCTACCAGCCAGGGCTAGAGACATTTTTGAAATGTATTTACTATGGGGGTTATTACAACGTTCTTGATAAGGTTGAGAAATTCCCTTCTTGTGATGACATGAGCTGCTAGATTTCTGTATATTTGTATAATCATTTGTATAATCATGTCAAAGGACCCAATATTCATTCAAGCACACAAGGTGAAAATTCAGTAAAAATACTGAGGTCTAAAGGATTGTTTTAAAAGTTGCCTTTGGGAATATCCAAGAACTTTCTTGTTATCCAAAACTCTAATGACTCTGTTTATCAGTTCTCTATGATCCTCCTTTAGCAATCTTTCTTTGTTTTTCCTACAAGTTTCAGTGATATATGGTACCAATTTATATATTTATACATTTTAATTGAATGCTTAAGCAAGATGAAAGTATAGTACTAGAAAATAATTGATCTAAAATTAATCTTTTTAAAAAAAAAAGATTTTATTTCATTATTTTTAGAAAGAGGGGAAGGGAGAGAGGCAGAGAGGGAGAGAGACATCAATGTATGGTTGCGTTTCACCTGTCTCCAGCCACAGACCTGGCTGGAGACCTGGCTTGCAACCTGGTTATGTGCCCTGGCTGGGGAATCGAACCTGCAACCTTTGGGTTCGCAGGCTGGCGCCTTATCCACTGTACTACCAGCCAGGGCTTAAAATTAATCTTAACTAGAGTCAGGGATGAGAGAAAATAATAGGAGGTAGGTCATGTTCACTAAGCTACTACCAAAGTCTATATTAGAAGTTCATATACATTCTCAGTATAAATATTCTCATATAACACTCTTAAAATGCAGTGATAGCTTACTTATTTTACAAGGATCAAAAAGAGACTTTGTGGAGTAAATTTAGTTAATAAATTAAAGGGGCAAGATTCAAATCCAGGTCTGACTGTATCTAACATCAATGCCAGTCCCACCATATCAAGTGGCTTCAGAAGATAAGGTATCTCAATATGTGCAATCATCTCAAGGTGGTTCTACAAGGCTCTGGCATCTAGATTAGTCAATCGAAGTACCTCAGGTTCCTCCTATATTTGGGATGCTGAGAAGCTCTAGACACAATCTTCATAATCAAGAAACTTGTAACCTTACTAGGAAAACAAGACTAATAATATAAAACAATTAGTAAATAATGCATAAAACTTAATAATTTTTCTATGTCTGGTCAAGGATTATATAGAAACTATCTATACCTTATATTTATTTTTTTCTGCGAAACTAACTTCTGAAAATAATAGTTTTTAAATTTTATTTTATTATTTTTAGAGAGAGGGGAAGAGGGAGAGATAGAGAGGGAGAGAGACATCAATGTATGGTTGCCTTTCACCTGCCTCCAGCTACAGACCCAGCTGGAGACCTGGCTAGCAACCTGGTTATGTGCTCTGGCTGGGAATCGAACCAGTGACCCCTGGGTTTGCAGACAGATGCCTTATGCACTGTACCGCCAGCCAGGGCCTATGTGCCACCAGCCAGAGCCAGTTTTGAAAATAATGAAAAATGAGCAGAGTTGAGAACTCCTTACAATTCTTAAAGTTAGCAGGATAAGGGTCCTATAAGAATCATTAATCCAACCTGATGCATATAACACATCTCAGTGAGGCATTGAGGGTCACCAAGAACAGGCCTGAGATTTAAGCGAATTTTAACAATGTTTAGTTATTTCTCAGTAACTTCTGTGCCAATGGATTCCCCAGAGTGTTGGCTCACTCACCTGGGTGGTAGATGAGGCATCAAATGAATTGCAACAGCTTTGCTGGTTGACACCTGCAAAAAGCGTGAAGAATGTCTTTGGGTTGTCAGGAGGTGTGAAAAATCTAGCCATCAGATTTTTGCCAATCATTTCTAAATGGACACTTTTTCAGGAAGCATGTTTCCTTTCCTGTTTCTCACTTTCTCTTCTGGCAGGGCTAATGTGCAATAATTTAAAATATTAGGGGAGACAAATTCCATACGGACCTGTTTTTCCCCTAACTGAGGCTTTGATGGATAGATCATGAGGGTCCTGGGGAGACAGCTGCTTTCTAAAACATGACACCTTCCTCTGACTCATTGCAGATATTTCTTCCTTGTACAAATATATTTTTAAATAGAATTTTTAACAATATTTTATTTATTGTTAGAGAGAGAGGAATGGAGGGAGGGAGAGGAAGAAAAACATTGATGTGCCAGAGGAACATTAATTAGCTGCCTCCCACACACCCCAAGCAGGGAACCTGGGTTTCAATCTAACTATATGCCCCGACAGGGAATTGAACCAGTCACCCCTCAGTTTGTAGTACAATTCCCACCCCACCGAGCCACACCAGTCAGGGCAATTTTTATATATTGGATCTCACTGAGGGCAAACTTAAGAAACAGTCTGTTCTAACATAACCAATCTAGGCCTATAACACCTCAGTGTTCTACTATTCATTTCAGCATTATATATCATAGGCATGTTGTGCCTTTAATTGTGCATTAATACAAATAGTCATTATTTTGCAAAACTCTTAATAGTAAATGTTTACCTTGAATTGAGACTGATTAAGGACCCACATTCTTTAAATCTGTCCCAATCCTATCACCTTATATTGAGAAATCAAAATATTAAACCATGTCACTCAAGTTATTTTCACATGTTTAAATATGCTGATCAATGACTCAAGAAATACTCCAGAGGAAGGCTCTGGGAATCTGTTTGATTAAAAAGTGTCAGAAACATGGGTCTTTAAAAAGAAAAATCATCTCTCAATTGCAAAAGCAGATCTGAAAGTCTATGACAGAAAAATGTGCAACAAACTTAATTGTGTCCCTATCCCTTCTCTTCTACAATTTAGACCTGAACTATATATTTAAAACATGGATATATATGGATCTGCTCAGGAAGATCACTTGGGTGAGGGCAGCAGCAATTTTTATTGATTGATTTTTAGAGAGGAAGAACAGAGAGAGACAGATAGACGTTATTTATGCATTCATTGGTTAATTCTTATCTATGCTCTGACCAAAAATCAAACCCACCACCTTGGCATATCATGATGATGCTCTAACCACCTAAGCTACCCAGCCAGGCTTATTACTACTTCTTAAATATAAGCTCCACACTCAAATTCTAGTTTCTCGTTATCAAGGATTCAAATGTCCAAAAGTTTAGTCTTCTGAATACATTTCTGTACCAACACGAAACTGAGCACAGTGGAGATCCAGGAATGCTTTCTTATCTCATCAAGCACCACATTCACTGTCAGTACATTGTACTTTCAGAGTAAGTCATAGAAATATACAGGAGAAAAACAACATCTGTATTGACCACCCTAAGTGATTTCTGGCTAAATTGTCTTCAAATGTTGCTTAATGGGGATCAAGATGAGGAAAGGAACTGATAACACATGTTTACATGGTCAGATATTTAGGGCTGATTGTCATGGAAGCAAAAATTCTTTCTAAAACACAGTTTTATTATACAATCATCTGCTTAATGTTTCCCATGAGTATTGCTAACCCTGTTTGCTCCTTGAACCTTGTGGTGTGGGCCCTACATACTTTCAGTATGAGTTTTTCTCAGCCTCACTTCAAAATTTGCTCTTTGCATACCAATTTTTAACAGCAATATTATTGACAAATTCTGTCACAGTTTCACACCTGGATTACCTATGTCTTGTTCCCCACCTCCAAACACTGGCCAGCCTGACCTGCTCCTGCCTCTTTTCTATATGTTATAGTACAGGGATGATGCCTGACTTGAGCATCTTCTATCTCCCCCTCCCTGCGTCTTAACTGCTGTTACTTGATTTAGTTTGAAAATCCCTTGAAAATAGAGACCCATTCTTATTTATCTCTGTACTTTCAATCTCTACAACAGTGCATAACATGCTCATGGCTATGTATAAATATTTCCAGGAAGACTGTCCTAATAAATAAATGAGCAAAGAAGTACATCTGCAGAAAATAGATATTATGTGAGTGCATCCGGGACAGCATTTTGCATAAGTGAAATAAGCAGCCACCTTCTTTATTTGCGATTTGTAATTTGGATAATCTTGGTAAAAGTTTATCTGCATAAAACTTATCATCTAATGGGCCTGATACCATAACCACTCCTTTATGTAAAAACATTGGTTTTACTACCTAAAATGCCCAAAAGAAATGGTAGGCCAATGTTAAGGTTAGGAAAAGACTTCTATACCATCTTTTCAGGTAACAGGGCAACCAACCTTATTTATATTCACTAACATTAATGCATAATAATATAATAATGATAACACTATTAATAAACAGCATCTGAAAGAGTTTAAAGACAGCAAAAGTGAAATTGATAGGTGCAGTGGTAAAGGTGAATGTCAAGCAAAGTACTTGACTTATGCTGGCAGAGGGAATTCAGACCCGAGAAATGGTCTTACATGTTTAGAATATTAAAACCCAAAGGAGTCCAAATACATAGCCTTGCACCCAGCTGAGATAGGAGGTTGGAACTGATTTGGGACCTTCAAAGCATAGCTTAAGCCCAAATAACAGGACCTAGATAAACTGGGTCAACAAATAAAAAATGACAGAAATTTTTTCCATCTCTCCCTTCTGTTTGTGAAGAAATTTTCCCATGAGAAAATACTATTCCTTGTCTGGTGCTGGGCATGGAAATGGGGTCAGATTTAGTTTACACTATCAAAGCCAAGAATACAATATAGAGTCCAAGGCTCATGAAACCCTTGAGATTCTGACAAGGAAAATTTAAAACTATTCAACTGGGACATTTTCACAATCAGGACACATAGTACTTAAATAGTAAACAAAGCAACTTGTAACAAAAAAGAGTTCTAGTAAAAATTACATTCCCCTTGAGAAGACAGGTAACAATAAGAGAGAGTCAGAAAATGCAAAAGATGGAAAAATGATGCCCCAAGGAATGTAAAAAAATAGAATGTTATTTGACATTCCAAAATTTTGAGATGCAAATACATGGGGCCACATACCACTAGGATTTTCACAGAAGATGGATTTATTGTGAAGTTGAGGAAAATAAGGTCACTATGATAAATTGCTGCCACAATGACTATATCAGTCTTGTCCTATTAGAGAGTGGCTTGATTTGAGGAGAATTGAAAAGGTTTGTGTTCCAGGGGAAAAGAACTTTAAAGTTTAGAAGGTTTTTAAAGCAAAAGTACCTAGTAATGAATGACCTCAAAGATATTTTGGAATAGTTGCTACAGAATATGGGATCTAGTGAAAATCTATCGGTGCCCATATTCATGTTGTCTGGTTGGTACTGAATTGGTTGGCTCTGGCTTCAGTCTGATTTTTCCCATATACACTTATTCAGACTATGGGACTCTTACTGATGCATTTCCACGTGGCTGAGTGGCAGCCCAGCCCTCAGCCTCCCTGAGATGATCAGTCTCAGTGTCTGTTCCTTTTGCTTCACTGTCTCTGCTAGCTCTTGTGTATGTGGGGAGGAGCAGATGCATTTTTATAAACAGCTTTGGCCTGAAGTCACTTCTAAAAAGAGACCCATGTTCCAAAAAAATAGATATCAAAACACAAACTTTTTTTTTATACTAGCAATAACCAAGAAGTGGTTGAGTATCAACATTCCACGTAATCCAGATAACATACCATTTTTTATCTTATGATCCTTGGCCCCGAGCTCAGGCCCCATTTATTTTTAGGAAGTTATTTGGCTTTATGCTAAATTTTTGAAAGATAATTATATCAATGTTTACCAAGAAATAACAGATGAATTGAAAGGGTCTTAAAATAACATGTTTGATGAAACAGAACCCCTCCATATGAATAATAAATAATGGAAATTAAATAAACTACTACTTATTCTTTTTAAAAGTTGCACTACTAGAAACAAATATTTAAAAATTATTATTATCATACCTTAGGAGAAAGACATTTTATTGTTTTCAGTAATGATTCATTTTTTAATAAGCTGGTGAAAGAGTCTATATAGATCCTAGATATTAGCACTAAAAGATGGAAATGGATAAGAACTTTATGGAAGATGCTCATGTTACATCTCCCCAACTTCTGCTGCTAGACCTGAGAAAGAGGGTCTAATCCCCTCCACAGCACCATAGAGGTTCAAGGAGATATCACACACTGTGAAGGGGCCTCCTTTCCCTTAAATAGGATCATTTCAGAAGGTTCACACATTGCATATTAACGTTTATTTAGTCTGAAAGATATTTTTTCCTAAACTGTAACCAGCAGTATTGTGTTAGTGTATTTTTTTCCATATGTTTGTTTTAGCTTCTTTGGAAACCTTCCAGAGACTGCTTTGTTCAGGATGCTTTGTAGGAAAGGAACTTTTACCATTTATAATACTTAGAATAAAAAATGTTTATGTAATGTGAACAAATTCTCTAGATAGAATTTTATATAACTGCTTCATTTTGACTTAGCATCTTAACTCATTTTTTCTTTCATTATTTTTTTTGTTATAAAGAGGATAAAAGGATGATGATGGAAAGATCAAAAGCTAATTAAATGTAATCAAAAATGTTTCTTTCTAACATTTATTTCTTACAGCCACTTTGGCTCATATCACTTGTAATATTTTTTAAATCAATGTTTGGAAAATAATTACTATGATCTTTATTCAGGGTATTTATTGATTTTCTTATAGATATTGTTAGATACAAGTTTATGTATGTATTGAAGGCAAAGCTGATCCTTATTCAGGGTATTTAATGATGTCTTTATAGATGTTGTTAGATGGTAATTTATGTATGTTATTGAAGGCAAAGCTAATACAATTAACATCTGCCATGTACTGAATTTTTACTGTGTATTGTGAAGGACCAAGTATGTTGAATCTATAGTGCATTTTAACCCTCAGTGAAACACCATATTAATATGCCCATTCTTTTTTTGCATATTAAAATTTTTATTCACTTATTACATATATACATAACAACATGTATCTGAAATATAAGGCTTATGAATTATCACAAAGTGAACACACTGATGTGACTACCATTTAAGTAAAAAAATAGAGCACTACTAATAACCCCAGAAGCCCATCTTATCCTTCCTCTGTCATTATTCCCTCCTACTTTCCCAAAGGTAACAATATCTGACCCCAATACCACAAAGTAGTTTAGTATTTTTTAAATTAAAAAACTCCTATTATTTTTTAAAGCAGTTTCAGGTTCACAGCAAAATTGAGCATGAAGTTTTGCCTGTTTTTTAACTTTTTGCAAATTAAGGCATGACTAATACATAGGAATCCCCCACTATCTGCCAAGTATGTGTTCTAAGATCCTGCGGTGCATGCTTGAAACTACAAATAATACCAAGTCCTATATATACTGGAAGTCCTCACTTAACATCATTGAAAAGCTCTTGGAAACTGCAACTTAAATCAAAATGATGTCTATAACAAAAATAATTTTACCATAGGCTAATTGACATAAATAAGAGTTAAGGTCCTATGGCATATTTCTGGTCACAGAAACATCACAAAACCATTAAATAAAATCCCTAAACACTTCTAATATTAAATATTGAATATACATGAGCTATATATACATTTAAGAAAAATTTAAAAACCAAGATAATTTTTAAAATTTTAATTTTATTGTTGTTGTACTATATCCATCCCCTTTTACTACCCTCTGTCCCCTTCCTCATCCACCCACTCCCTCACAAAGTCAATCCCACTTGTTGTCCATGTCCATGGTTCTTCCATGCTAGTTCTTTGACTAAATAGCTCCTCTTCTTTGCTTCCTCCTCCATCCACCCCTCTGCCTACTGAAGGTCTATTCATTGTACTCATGTATCTGGTTCGGTTTTGCTTATTTGCTTGTTTTATTCATTATTGTCCTGTAATGGGTGAGATCATAAAGTATTTGTCTTTCATTGACTGGCTTATTTCACTAAGCATAATACTTTATAGTTCCATCCATGTTGTTGCAAAGGGTAGGAGTTCCTTCTTTCATTCCCTGTGTAGTATTCCATTGTGTAAATGTACCAAAGTTTTCTGATCCAATCATCCAATGATGGGCATTTAGGCTGTTTCCAGCGTATGGTTATTGTGAATAGTGCTGCTATGAACATAAGGGTACATAGGTTCTTCTGAATTGGTGTTTCAGGGTTTGTCAGGTATAGTCCTAGTAGTGGAATTGCTGTTTCATTTTTAGTTTTTAAAGGAAATTCCATATTGTTTTCCATAGTGGTGCACCAGCCTACATTTCCACCAACAGTGCACCAGGGTTCCCTTTTTCCCACATCCTTGCCAACACTTGTTTTTGTTGATTTGTTGATGACGGCCATTCTGATAGGTGTGAGATGGTATCTTATTGTGGTTTTAATTTGCATTTCTCTGATGGCTCCTAATGTTGGCCATTCTTTCATATGCCTCTGGGTCCTTTGTATGTCTCCCTCAGAGAGTTGTCTGTTCAGGTCCTTTGCCCATTTTTTAATTGGGCTGTCTGTCTCCCTGGTGTTGAGTCGCATTAGTTCTTTATATATTTTGGAGATCAAACCCTTGTCTGAAGTATCATTGGCAATTATGTTTTCCCATACAGTTGGTTCCCTTTGAATTTTGCTGATATTTTCTTTAGCTGAACAGAAACTTTTCAATTTGATATAGTCCCATTTGTTGATTCATTCTTTGATTTCCTTTGCCCTTGGAGAAGTATCAGTAAACATGTTTCTGAATAGGATATCTAAAATTTTACTGCCTAGATTTTCTCCAGGGCCTTTATGTTAGCCTTCTTATGTTTAAATCATTTATCCATCTTGAGTTTATTCTGGTGTATGGTGTAGGTTGGTGGTCTAGTTTTATCTTTTTTGCACGTTGCTGTCCAGTTCTCCCAACACCACTTGTTGAAGAGACTATTTTAACTCCATTTTATGTCCCTTCCCCCTTTGTTGAATATTAATTGACCATAGATCCTGGGTTAATTTCTGGGCTTTCTATTCTGTTCCATTGATCTATATGTCTATTCTTATGCCAGTACCAGATAGTTTTGATGACAGTAGCCTTGTAGTATTGTTTGAAGTCCAGTATTGTGATTCCTCATAACTTGTTCTTCTTTCTCAATTGCTGTGGCTATTCGTGGGTGTTTTTTGCTCCATATAAATTTTTGAGCCCTGGCTGGTAGCACAGTAGATGAGGCACCAGCCTGCAAACCCAAAGGTCGCAGGTTTGATTCCCCAGCCAGGGCACATAACCAGGTTGTAAACCAGGTCTCCAGTCAGGTCTGTGGATGGAGGCAGGTAAAACGCAACCATACATTGATGTTTCTCTCCCTCTCCGCCTCTCTCCCTTCCCCTCTTTCTAAAACAAGAATAAATAAAATTTAAAAAATAATTAATTTTGAAGTATTTTTTCTATTTCTATGAAGCCTGTCATTGGTATTTTCATTGGGATTGCATTGAATCTGTAGATTGCTTTGGGTAGCATGGACATTTTAATGTTGTTAATTCTTCTCATCCATGAACATGGTATATGCTTCCATTTATTTGTATCTTCCTTGATTTCTTTCTTCATTGTTCTGCAGTTTTCTGAGTACAGGTCTTTGACCTCCTTAGTTAAGTTTATTCCTAGGTACTTTATTTTTCTTGTTGCTATGGTAAATGCAATTTGTTTTCTCACTTCTATTTCTAATGTTTCATTATTGGTATACAAAAATGCTTTTGATTTATGGATATTGACTTTATATCCAGCTATTTTGCTAAACTTGCTTATTAGGCCAAGTAAGTTTTTGGTGGAGCCTATCAGGTTTTGTATGTACACTATCATATCATCTGCAAATAAAGGCAGTTTTACTTCGTCCTTTCCAATTTGGATAGCTTTGATTCCTTTTTCTTCTCTGATGGCTATGGCTAGAACTTCCAAGATGATATTGAACAGAAGTGGAGAAAATGGACAGCCTTGTCTCATTCCTGATCTTAGGGGGAAAGCTTTTAGTTTTTGTCCATTAAGTATGATGTTGGCTTCAGGTTTGTCATAGATGGTCTTTATGATGTTGAATTATGCTCCCACTGTTCCCATTTTGCTGAGGGTTTTTATCATAAATGGTTGCTATACTTTAACAAATGCTTTTTCAGCATCTATTGATATGATCATATGGCTTTTGTCTTTCAATTTATTGATGTGGTGTATTACATTTATTATGAAAGTTGTACCATCCTTGCATCCCTGGGATGAAACCTGCTTGATCATGGTGTATGATCTTTGTAATATACTGCTGAATCTGGTTGGCCAATATTTTGTTGAGAATCTTAGTATCTATGTTCATCAGAGATATTGGCCTGTAGTTTTCTTAGTTGTGTTTTTACCTGGTTTTGGGATTAGAATAATATTGGCCTCATAGAAAGAGTTAGGGAGTCTTCCCTCTTCCTGTATTGTTTATTATAGATTGAGAAGGATAGGAGCTAGTTCTCTTTAAATGTGTGGTAAAATTCACCTGTCTATCCATCCGATCTGGAGCTTTTGTGCCTTGGGAGATTTTGGATTACTTCTTCAATTTCACTAGTTATTATTGGCCTATTCAGGCTTTCTGCTTCTTCTGAGTTCAGTTTTGGTAGATTATACATTTCCAGAAATGTGTCCATTTCATCCAGGTGGTCATATTTCTTGTCATATAGTTGTTTGTAATAATTTATTACAATCTTTTGTATTTCTGAAGTATCAGTTGTGATTTCTCCTGTCAGTTCTGATTCTGTTTATTTGGGTCCTCTCTTTTTTTTAATGAGTCTGGATAAAGGCTTGTCAATTTTGTTTATTTTTTCAAAGAACTAGCTCCTGGACTTGTTGATTCTTTGAATCATAGTTTGAATCTCTGAGTTTTTTAGTTCTGCTCTGATCTTGATGATTTCCCTCCTTCTACTTGCTCTGGGCTTTGTTTGTTGTTGCTCTTCTAGTTCTTTCAGCTTTATGGTTAGGTTGTTTTTATAAACTTCTTGTGCTTCTTGTGACCTTTTTAGGTAGGCCTGTATTGCTCTAAATTTCCCTCTGAGCACTCTCTTCACTGTATCCCATAGGTTTTGGGCTATTGTGTGTTCATTGTTATTTGTTTCCAGGAACTTTTTGATTTCATCTTTGATCTCATTGTTAACCCCTTCATTGCTTAAAAGCATGTTATTCAGCCTCCATGAGCTAGAGTTTTTTTTTTTTTTCCCTTGAGATTGGTTTCTAGTTTCAAGCCATTGTGATCTGAGAAGATACTTTGTATGATTTCAATTTTCCTGTATTTGTGGAGGCTTGTCTCATGATATACCATGTGGTCTATCTTAGAGAATGATCCCTGTGCATTTGAAAAGAATGTGTATTTTTCTTCTTTGGGGTAAAAGACTCTGTATACATCAGTTAGGTCCATTTCTTGTAGAGTGTTGTTCAATGCCAAATCTCTTTGGTTATTTTTGTTTGGAAGATCTGTCCATTGTTGATAGAAGGGTATTAAAATTTCCTAGTATGAGTGTGTTGCTGTCTGTATCCTTCTTGAGGTCCTCCAAGATTTTCCTTATATATTTTGGAGCTCCTACATTGGGTGCGTATATGTTTACCAGTTATTTCTTCTTGATGGATTGTTCCCTTAAGTATTATGAAATGTCCTTCCTTATCTCTTTTTATGACCTTCATCGTAAAATCTCTTTTACAATGGAGTATTGCTACTGCAGCCTTTTTTTCATGTCCATTTGCTTGATATATATTTTTCCATCCTTTCACTCTCAATCTGTGTTGATCTTTTATTCTGAGGTGGGTCTCTTGAAGATAGCATATATGTGGGTCATGTTTTCTTATCCATTAGGCTACCCTATGTATTTTGATTGGTGCATTTAATCCATTTACATTTAAGGTTATTATTGATTGATACTTATTCATTGCCATTTTCTTCCTTTGTGTCTGTATTCCTCTTTGGCTCTCTCTGTTTCTTCATTTTATTTATTTATTTATTTATTTTAAAAGCAGACCCTTTAGCATTTCTTGCAATGCTGGTTTGGTAGGGATGCATTCTTGTAGTCTTGTTTTGTCTGGGAAACTCCTTATTTCTCCTTCCATCTTGAATGAGAACCTTGCTGGGTAGAGTATTCTTGGTTGCATGCCTTTGTTTACCATTACTTGAAATACTTTTCTGCCATTCCCTTCTGGCTTGAATTGTTTCTGTTGAATAACCATTTGATAGCCTTATCGGAGCCCCCTTATATGTTATTTGTTGTTTCTCTCTTGATGCTTTTAGGATTCTCTCTATGTCTTTGCAATTTGCCATTTTAATAATGTGCCTTGGAGTTGGTCTGTTTGGGTTGGTCTTCATTGGGACCCTCTGTGCTTCCTGAATTTGAGTAATGTTTTCACTCATCATGTTAGGGAAATTTTCTATCATTACTTTTTTGAACAGGTTTTCCATTCCTTGTTTCTCTTCTCCTGGTATCCCTATGATATGAATGTTATTACGTTTCATGTTGTCCTGTAGCTCTCTTAAAACCTTTTCATTCTTGTTCAGCCTTTTTTTTTTTTTTTTTATTCTCTTGTACTGTCTTGGAGTATTTGTCTATGTTGTCCTCCAACTTGCTGATCCAGGCTTCTGCTTCCTCTAGCCTACTGTTGATTCCTTCTACTGTATCATTCAATTCAGAAATTGTATTCTTCATTCCCTCCTGGCTCTTGTTGATAGTTTCTAAGTCCTTTTTGATGCTGTTGTAGCTCTCAGTAAATTTCTTGTAACTTCCCTGGAGTAGTTTATAGTTTTCTTTGAGCTGGCTGAGCTCATTGAGCTTCTCTATCATCATTCTTTTGAATTCCATATTTGATATATTGTGTGCCTCTGTTTCATTTGGTGATCTTTCTGGGATTCTTCCTTTCCTTTTGGTGATGGACTGATTATTTTCCCCCAATTTTGGGTGTCTGTTGTTGCTTGTTTTTGTTTTTGTTTTTTTTTCCTTGGATTAATCTGCTTTGCTTCCTTGCCTTAGTTGAGCACCCTTCTGTGTTAGGAGATTTGTGGAGTTCAGTGTTGCAGTCTCCTAGATTTCCTCCACTTGTTGCTCTTGGGGTGGCCTTTTTGTCATTAACTTAGGCTGTCTGGTTGTATTCTGGATTGGTTGTGTATGTTGCTCCTTTCCTTCCAGTTGGCTGATTGTGAGACACTCCTATTCTTTCTCATACACTGTTTTTGAGCTGCTCCTAAAACAGAACCACCAGTCCAGGCAAAATAACCATACCTTCAGAGATATCTTTATCTTTTACTTCCCCTTTCGACTGCCTATGAACATAACTATATACCCAAACCCTCCAAGGTAACCCCTGCTCTTAATCACACCCTCAGCTGCAACTGAGCCAGTCTTAATAGGGATGTAGACATATTAAGACTGTTATACGAGGGGAAAAAATTATTAAGTTGATTTAAGTATAGATAGCTTTGAAGGGTGCTGAGGAGTAGCACAGATAGCAGGGATATGAGAGAGAAAACCAACTTTTCTGTTCTATAGAAGTGAGGAGAGGGAGAATCAGATAGCCTCAAGTTGGAGTGAACAGTGTAAGCCTATATATATAGGTGCCACATCTGTCTCCCTGTTCACCCTTCATGATCCCTGATTCATCTAGGTGGAGCCAAGACTTGTGGGCTTTTAGCAGAGAAAGAAATAATAATAATAACAATAATAATAATAATAATAAAGAAATGGTTTAGGTAGCTGTTCACCCTTAATGATCCCTGATTGGTCCAGGTGGAACCAGGACCTATGGGCTTTTAGCAGAGAAAATAATAATAATAATAATAATAATAATAATTAAGAAAGGGTTTAGGTGGCTATTCACCCTTAATGATCCCTGATTGGTCCAGGTGGAGCCAGGACCTATGGGCTTTTAGCAGAGAAAATAATAATAATAATAATAATAATAATAATAATAATAATAAAGAAAGGGTTTAGGTGGGCCTCTGGCTCCAAGGGGGGGTGGCCTGCAACTTCGTTTGCTTCTGTGAGGCTAGCCCTCCCCTTCCAGCCCTTCTAGGAGGTAGCTCCTGTCTGGAAAGAGTGCCTGGCTCCCCAGGGGGCCTGCAGTGTAGTTTGCCAGTGATGGCTAGCCCTCTCTGTCCAGCTCTTTTTAGAGGTTTTCATTGCATTTGATGACCTCTGGTTCTGTGGGGAACCCCATAGAGACTGCACCGGGGATGGCTAGCCCTTTCTCTCAAGTTCTCTGAGGAGGTTTATACTGCCTGTGATGGGCACCTGGCTCTATAGGGGAGCCTGAGCTGTGTGCTGGCGATGGCTACTCATCCCTCTCCAGCTCCTTGAGGAGGTTTTTGCCACCTGCAATGGGTGCACCAGTTACATCAACAGCAAGTTCCTGGTGCACAGTTTTGAGTTTTTGTGGGAGTTTGTGCACTGGTGTTGGTGTGAGGGGTTGGGCCTCACTTCTTGCTGGGGCTTTGAGCTACCCTCTCCCCTGGTGGTGCAGTGGCACAATTTTTGGCCCTCTTGCCGCCCTGGCAGGTGCACTTCCCCACTCCCCTGCTCCTGTTCCCGGAGGGTCTCTCCTCCTCCGCCTCTGGCCCTGGGAGGTGCTTCCTTTCTCTTAGCCTCCAGAGTGCAGCTCTCACATTGTCCCTCCCCTACAGGAGTTCAACTCCTCATTCCCTCCGGAGTTTGTGCTAACTGTCTACACATCACTGTTCAGATTTCTATTCACAGGGGAGCCTGAAGCTGTTTTCAGTCAGAGCCGCCCTTCTAAGCAGAGCCGCCACTGCCCAGAACTGAACTTGGCCCACCAGCCTGCTGGTTCAGAACTATCTCACCTGCTCTTCTGTAGGTTTCTGAAGCCTCTGGGCTGTGTACCCATGAGTCCAGATGCTTACCACTCCAATTCACAGGGACCCGCAGATGTCTTGTGCTCCCTACCCTATCGTCTAGCTGCTCTGGCACTCGAGAACGCCATCAGCAATGCTTTCTACTCTGTCACCATCTTCTTTCTCTCATATTCCCATTCTTTAGGAGCTGTTTGTATTTTGAGTTACTAATTTCATCCACTTGACAGGATGTTCTGCACCAAATATCTGAGGCCCTATGCTAGATTTTAGGAATTTAAGCACAAATAAGTAAAATTCTGACTCTTAATATTCTCAGATTATTGATATAGCAACAAAATACAATTTTGATATTATAAAATATCTAAATTGTTTGATAAATAATTATAAGGTTTGGTTATACAGTAATTTACATAATTCTTTTTTGACTCAACCTATATTAATGATCCTTTAAGCAATAATTTTAAATGTGGGTCATAAACATCAACTTAGGAAAAAGCACATCCCCTGTCCCCACAATACACATGTCTGTAACTAATACCATTTTGCGTGTAATATCAGGAGCCTTGAGAACCTCTAAAATGCTATCTGGAAGGCTCAGGGTTCAAAGACGGCTGGAAGAAACCTCTGTGAGACACTCCTGCCTGCAAACTTTCTCAGTAGTGCTGCCTCTGGCAACATTGGAAGCTTCAGGAATATCTCTGAGATGCCTTTGCTCCATTCAGTGACCACTTCCAAGGCAAGTCTAGGCTCTTATCATCTCTTATTTACACCATCATTGATCTCCTTTCTGGCCCCCCTGCTCCCCTTTTCTTCTTTTCCCAACTATTAGCCAAATTGCTGGTGGAATTATTATCGTGCAAATTGATCACGCCATTTCCTTTCTTAAAACCTTTCAAAATCTCTTGATGGTCTTCAGGGTAAAACAGAAACTCAGAACCAGGATGCACAGGCAGTCAGGACCTGGATTTCACTTTCCTCAGTAGCCTCCTTTTCTACCCTCATCATTTCACCCATGCCATCTCTCAAACATGGTATGCTTATTAATATGCAAATGCTTGTAGTTACTGCATCTTTCCTTAAGTATAACTCTTGTCCCTTTGTTGCTCTCCTCCTTACTCCTACTGAGCCTGTAGGGCATAGTTAAGTACCAACCCTCTGGCCCATCTGGACAGTTAGACTTCCTGCTTTTGGTCCACTTACTTTGGTAACAGTAGTTGTAACATTGTGTTATAACTGGTTCTGTATCAGTAGGCTGAAGCCGCTTTCAAATTCAAACTATATTTATGATGTCTATATTACAATCATGTATTTCAATGCCGGGTACATAGGAAAGAAATTATAAATATTTATTTAATGAATTGATATAAACCAAGATTATCTATCTAGAATGAAATCCAGATGTTTGCTTTAGCTCCCAATACACTACTCACCACACTACTGCCGGGAAGTGTTGCCTGGTCTCTTAAGAAGTGAGTAATTGTGATAAGAATTCCAAACACCTATACAGGCTGCATTTTGGTCAAATGACCTTCTGTCTGGACTCAGGATAACCATGCTACTACCTTTAAAAGTAAAGCGTATTGAGCTAAAGAGGATAGGTGAATAAGCATTCATGATATGTTTCTATGTAAATGAAGTTTAAAAGCAGGTAAAACTGACCTATGGTGACAAAGATTAGAATAGTGGTTATCTCTGGGGACCAATGGTATCCAGTAGGAGACCTGGAAAGGTCTTTGGGGTATTGGAAATGTTCTATAACTTGATTTACCTGGCAGTCACATGGATGTGAACATGTAAAAATTCATCAAGCTGCCACTATTTCTACTAGAACTACTAGTAATAATTCTTGTAAGTAAGGTTGGTACTGAGACTTTCAATATGACATATCAGCAAGGCCACTATTCAGTTTTAGCACTTTTTAAGGGGAGACATGGTTAGTTGGCTTTTAGAAGGTTTAAATCTTACCCTCCCCTTTTCGGAAAAAATTTCAGGGTTTTTAAGAACTCACTTAACTAAAACCATGGCTCTCACCCAATTAACTTTTATAGAGGGTATGAAAATTTAGTTCTTTGATAAGCAACCCTCAAAAGTAGTGCCTAACTTTCTCCGCTTAAGGGTGGCCTGCACTTAATGACTTGTTTCTTTGAATAGAAGACATGAGAGAGAAATGGTGAAGTGTAAGTTCAGACTCTAGTCTACAAGAAGGCTTCAAGGCTTCCCTCTCAGTCACTCTCGCTGGGGTCACTCATTGGAGAAAAAGCCAGCTGCCTTGCTGTGAAGGGCCTGTGGAGAGGGTAGCATTTGGAGGAACTAAGTCCTCCCTGGCAGCTTGTGTGGAACTGAAGCAGTCTTCCAACAACCACATCAATGCACTTGGAAACAGGGTCCCAAGCTCAGGGCAGGCCTACAAGAGTCTGTAGTCCTAGCTGATAACTCAAATGTAACCAGCCAGCCAAGCCACTTTTGGATTCATGACACCAGAAACTCTATAAAATAATAAGTATCTATTGTTTCAGCTCTTAACTTTGACATAATTATTTATATAGCAATAGATAACTGATACATATTGGAAAACTACTGGCCTGAAAAGTTTAAGTTTCTTGTGTGGAATCATATATAGAGATGATCAAATCAAAATTCCTCTCTTAAATCCTAGAGCTATTTTGAGTCTTTGAACAGATGTATTTTTAAAGCATTTGGAACAGTTTTAACACACAGTAAGTTGTCAACAATGTTAGCTTTTTAATTTAATTATTGTCCTTCACAGTTGACCTTTACAAATTGTAATCTAATATAAAATAAATGTTAGACTTTATATCTTTACCTTAACTGAATTGCTCTTAAGTATTTTGCATAGAAGAGTGGCTAAAAAAAAATCTTCATCTGTAATGCTCAAAAGTCTAAGACTGTTCAATTTATATGAGTGCTGATTGAAAACACAAAGCACTGCTGGCAGAGAAGCCTATTGATACTCAAGAGCTTCAGGAAGACTTTACAATCTCAGCGGAACAAGAATAAGTGCCATAGTGGGAAGGCATATGCGACCTTGAGTGGAAAAAAACAAGGTTTGATAAAGTTCTCAAAAAAGAAAGGCTGTCCTTTCCTTTGTTATGGAAATTGTAAAGACTTCAAGGATAGGGTTTTTGAATGTTGCTTTTGAGTACTCAAAATATAGAATTAAGTATTGGCTAACCATGGGGGGTATCATATATATGTCACCTTCATTTCTGTTTTATTTTTTAATTTATCATTAAAAAACATTTATACTTGGTCATATTTTATTTTGAGAATAGAAGTTTGGGAGTGGATAGCTGATTCATAGTGCAAGATCATGCATATGTTTGTATAAGTGTGCATTTTTGTACACCTGTTTTTTTTGTTAGGTTTTATTTATGTACACCTGTTTTAATCTACTTTTTTTTTCTTTTTTAAAAAATTAAGGCTTAGTTTACTAATGTAGGTATTATATTAATTTAGGTATAAAACATGATTCAATATATGTATACACTGAGCAATGATCACCACACATAATTAAACATTTTTCTGGTGATGAAAACTTTTAAGATTTACTCTCTTAGAGTTTAAATATGCAATGCAGTATATTAACTCTAGTTATACTATATATTTTATTCCCACCATTATTTATTTGATAACTGGAAACTTGTACTTTTGACCACTTCATTCAATTTTCCCATACCTGTTCTCCACCTCCAGAAACCACCAATCTGTTTTCTGTATGTGTGAGCTCATTTTATTTTGGTTTGTTTTGTTTTAGATTTCACATAAAAGTGAGGTCATGTAGTATTTGTCTTTATTTCACTTAGCATAATGCCTTTAAGATCCATACATGTTGTCACATATGGTGACATTTTATTCCTTTTATGTATGATAATATTCCATTGTATGCATATATACCACAATGTCTTTAACCATTCATCCATCAGTGGACGTGTAGTTTGTTTACATGTCTTGGCTAATGTAAAAGGCTGCAATTAACAGATATATGTCTATGTTAGTCTTTTTGTTTTCTTCAGATTGATACCCAGGAAAGAAATTGCTGGATTATATGATAGTTCTATTTTAATTCTTTGAGAAACTTCTATACTATTTTCCACATTGGCTGCACCAATTTACATTCCCACCAGTTGTTCACAGGGATTCTTTTTATCCATGTCCTTGCCAATGTTTGTTAATTCTCATCTCTTTTATAATAACCATTCTAAAAGGTGTGCAACAATATCTCATAGTGGCTTTAATTTGAATTTCCCTGATGGTAAGTGATGTTGAGCATCTTTTTACGTACCAGTTGTTACATGGCCTTTTTAGAAAAATGTCTATTCAGGTCTTCTGCCCACTTTTAAATTGGATTGCTTGTTCTTTTGCTATTGAGTTGCATGAGTTTTAAAAAATATTTTAGATATTAACTTCTTATCAGATACAGGATTTGCAGATATTTTATCCCATTCAATATGTTGTCTTTTTGTTTTGTGTCTGCTTCCTTTGTTGTGCAGAAGTTTTTATTTGGTGTAAAACCACATGTGTATTTTTTCTTTTGTTGCCTTTACTTTTGTTATGAAGTCCAAAATATCATCTCCAAGACTAATGTCAAGAAGTTACTGGCTATGCTTTCTTCCAGAAGTCTTAAGATTTCAGGTTTTACATTAAAGTCTTCAACCCATTTTTTATATGCTATCAGACAATCCACACAAAAAAATAATAATGCAGAAAGATCACTGTCTGTGTGAAATCACTGGTCTGCTTCTACCTCCAACCTATGATAAGTCCACAGAAAGAAAAAAGATGAAATGCATCTGTTGATGTATAATGCAGCAAACTCATTTTTCATTCCAGGTAGAATCAATTTGAAATTCAGCCAAAGAAAGGAAGTGTCAGAAGAAGAAATAGAAGGGAAGGAGGAAGGAGTGGGAAAGTAGAGGAGGAAGGGAAGAGGAAAGAAAAGAAAGGAAAGAAAGAAAGAAAAAAGAAAGAAAGGAAAGAAGGTAAGACAAAGAGAAATAGAAGGGGATTTTTAAAGGCATATATTAAATATCAGGCCTTCACTGTAGAACCTCATGAAAACACATTTGATATAAAACAGACATGCATTTTAGAAATTTCTGGTATATGTTATCCAACTTAAAATGCAACCTTTGAAACTTCCCCTAACTATTTGTAGCCTATATATAAATACAATTTTCTCCTCTGTATGACACTAACATGACATAAATCTCAAAACATATTTGTTTCCCTCATATAAAGACTAAAGTGGCTGTCATCTAGTAAGCATATGGCATATAAAGCTGAGTAGGGACTAGACTACTACTGTACCTGAAGATCAGCTTTTATACTATAGAAATAATTTACAAGAGAAAAAATTTTAAATCCCATAATTGTATGCAAGTTACAAATTCTGTTTTCTTGTTGAAATTCTAGTTTGTTAGCTAATTATCTTAGTACATGGTTTTGGATGAGATTCTCTTGTCTTGGGTCTGACATAAATATACTTATGACAATTTCTGGAATATTAGTGTGGCAAGGAATATTTGACAAGTGTCATTTTCAAGCAACACTGAGGGTAGTGAAAAGGCCAACTTGTTAATTTTTTTTTTCAATTGGCTAATTACTTGTATCCCGAATATATAAAATATCTTAAGGAATTAACAAGAAGTAGGCAGAAAGAAAAAGAAAGAAGAAAGAAAGGAAAGGAGGAAGGAAGGAAGGAATGAACAAAGGAAGGAAGGAGAGATGGAAATAAAAGACCTTGTGCACTTCAATAGACACTTTATATAAGAAATTAAAATATCAAGAAATATCTGCCCTTGTGACTTAGTTGTTTAGGGCCATGGTCCCCAACCTTTTTGGCACCAGGGACAGGATTTGTGGAAAACTGGAAATGGGGGCATGGGTGGAATTCAAATGAGCTGCACTGGCTCACCTGCAGTGGAGGGGTGGCACAGCGCTGATGTGGCTGGTTTCTAACATGACTCAGCTGGTTTCTGGCTGGGAGTTGAGGGGTTGGGGACCCCCGGTTGAGAGCATGTTCTGTACATAAAGTGGCCACAGTTTCAATGGCCAATCAGGGCACATACCTAGGTTTCAGGTTCATCTCCAGTCCATGTGCACTTGGGAGACAACTGACTGATGTCTCTCTCTCTCTCTCTCTCTCTCTCTCTCTCTCTCTCATCAGTAAGCATATCCTTGAGTGAGGGTTTTTAAAAAGAAATATATTAAAACAGGCTCAATATTATTAGTTATAAGTGATGAGGTGTCATTACACACCCACTAGAGATGGCTGATTTCTTAAAACAATTGAAAATCCCAAGTGTTGGTGAGGTCACAAGAAATAGGAACTTTCATAAAATGTTGGTGGGAGGGCAAATGGGAGGAATCCCTTTTTCAAAAATATTTTATTTATTATTTTCAGAGAGAAGAGCAGGGAGGGAGGAAGAAAGGGAGAGAATCCTCAATATACGGTTGCCTTACACCTGTCTTCAGCTAAGGACCTGGCTGGAGACCTGGCTTGCAACCTGGTTATGTGCCCTCACTGGGAATTGAATGAGTGACCTTTGGGTTTGTAGGCCAGGACCATGGAATCCCTTTTTAAATTGCCTTAGAGCATTTCCTAATATTAAATATACATATAACCTTGACCATCAATCTTATTCTTAAGTTTGTATAGAATAAAACTGTGTACATACATCACAGGGACAAGTAGGGGAATTTTCAGGGAAACACTGTAAATAGCTTAAAACTGGGAATATCTCAAATGTTCATTAACAGTATAACTATTTGATAAAAAACCAAAATATAGCAATAAGTATGAACAGACAGCTGTTAATAACAGTTAATAACATAGATTTCATAAGTATAATGTTTTATGAAAGAAGCTAAATATAAAAGAAAACAGTTGCATAGGCTCCTACATTTGTAAATATTTCAAAAACATGCAAACTCATCTGTTATATTAAAAGTTAGAATCATGATTATATCTGAGTTGGTAGGGGACTGTAGGAAACTTGATTCTGTTTGTATAGAGGCAATGATTATATGAGTACATGTTCACTATGTGATAACTCATCTAGCTATACACTTGTGACTTGGGCACTTTTCTGTACTTCAAATTGTAAAGCTCAATGGACAATGATAATAGTCATGATTACTACTTTAGAGTGCCTTATGCCTGTACATTATAATAAATATGACATAGCAGTTAGTTATTCCTTTTAGAGAGTAAAGATACTGAGGGTCAGAGAGAAGATATAACCATCTAGTGTCTCCCAGAACTAGAAATTGTCAGAACAAGGATTCTAACATAGATCTACCTGAGCCCAAAGCCTATAATTTTTCCTTCTACATGTGCCTAATTTTCAATAGGTGTGAATATGGCTTCTAGTATGTCCAGAAGAGCTTCTAGATCAGTAAAATTTATTTATACATTATCTAAAATATTGCATCTTTTCCCTACTGTAATCTAGAAAAATAAAATGCTCCTGGATTTTTTGTGAAGACGTTACCTGTCAACCAATAGGAAAGGGATAGCAGTGTCCTGTCTTCTAACCTCTGGTTGGCCCCTTGCACACCCAACCTTACTAATCCGCAGGAACCTCCATGTTCCAGAAATGCTGTTGCATTGCCTGTAAGATTGCTTGTACATGTTTGCCTGCCTCTTTGGATGACTACATAGGAAGACTGTGTCCTGGGCTCAGTTTTTCTTCCCATTCTGGTCCCATTTTTTAGATGTTGGCCATGCTTTGGAGATCAGTTCCTCTACCTCCTCATAACCATCTCAGGACCTGCAAATTTTCCCTGATTTTTTCTAGAAGAGCATTTTAGATCCATGTAAGTAGCAGTGCTTACGGTATGAGACTCACAAGTAGGGAGAAGTTAACTGCTGGGATAAAAATAAGGTACCTAACTGAAATGAGTCCATAAGGTAGAATTGGTAAACAGTCTCTAAAATGCAGTTTTCCTCATTTTAATTAGCATTCACTGGGTTAACAGCCTTGGTTGATAGCTGCTTCCTGAACTTCTGTGAGGTAAGTGCAGAATAGTGAAGTCTACCTGCTTATTGTACCTATGACCTTGGGAAAGTAACTTGGCTTCCTGAATCCCAATTTATTCACGTATAAAATAAAGATGAAGATGTTTAACTCATAGCTTGATGATAGTTCAGTGGGGCAAAGTATGTAAAAGCTCTTAATGACTTATAGAAAACTCTGAAAATATAAGGGTTTAATATTATTATTATTTTGTTTTAAAATATACTGCCCATCATTGAAATTTTAGAATAAAATGATACCTTTTAAGTTCTTTTTGTATCCTTACTTCTCTCCTGTTTTTATTCTTTAAAACAATTCAGAGTATTTTATGCTTCTAAGAGTTACTTCTTCATATTTATCAGAAGTTAATCTTACTATCTCTTATCCTATACGTTACTAACATCAGTTGTATCAGGCCTGAGCATTTTGTATTTTCTTTAAAAGAGCTTTGCAAAAGTGATAGTATGCTTCACTTGGAGCAATGAATGAAATGTGCACTATTTATTGAAATTCCAAAAATGACCAGATTATTTCTTGAGTGTCACACTTGTGAATTGAGTTACAATTAAAGTTTAAATAAGACATAGAATAATGCTAGAATTACTGTTATACCTAACAGTCATAGGATGTTTATGACATACTCTATGTGACTTCTTATTTCTCAAAACAAGACAATGAGGTACTTTTAATTCCCATTTTATTCAATTAGACAATTAAGGACATATGTTCAATGTAATTTAGAGACCTGAATATCTAATAAGAGGCAGAGCTGAGTTTTATATTAAGTTTGTTTGATTCTGAATCCTTTGCCTTTGTCCCCACATCAAGTGTATCAATACAACCTATCCTTTGTTATAAATCTCAACAGAAGTAGCATTTGATATTCAATTTGTGTTTACACAATGTCATAATAACTAATTGAAAAAGGAATTACTTAGTGAATCAGTAGGTTATTCAATGTTCATGTGAGCACACTATATTTTTGAAAGAGATAATATTTGACTTAATTGAAAGTGGGTTTGAATTTGATACTCAAACAACCAATTTGTTTCTATAGATTATGCAAAAAAGAAATAATCAAACTAGTTATTTGATTTAGATAGAGCAATAACATTATATTTAATTTGAAGTAGAACTCACAACTTCTAACATTGTTTCAATACTTTCCCCACACAACATAGAAATACACACATACATTTCACTGCTGCTTTCTTTGTGTCTGTTGTTTCTCTCTTTATCCATTTCCTCCATTCATCCATTCACCTGTCTAGGACCTCAGCCTCACAAGTGATTTAGGGCATCTTTCAATTCTCAGTTAGTTGTTTTGACATAAAATTATTGATTTTTAACTGAATTATTGAAGTTGTTTTATTGTTTTGCCATCAATTAGCACAACTTTTGTTTTCATCTATACCAGGACTTCTAAAACATTAATTATGCACATGAATCATCTAGGGATCTTGTTATAATGCAGCTTCTGATTTAGTAGATCTAGAGTGGAGCCAGAGAGTCCACATTTTTAAAAAGATTTTACTTATTATTTTTAAAGATGGGAAGGGAGAGAGGCAGAGAGGGAGAGAGACATCAATATATGGTTGCCTTTCACCTGCCTCCAGCTACGGATCTGGCTGGAGACCTGGCTTGCAACCTGGTTATGTGCCTTGGCTGGGAATCAAACCAGCAACCTGTGGGTTCACAAGCTGGCACCTTATCCACTGAGCCACACCAACCAGGGCAAGTCCACATTTTTTTTTTTAATTACTTCAAAATAGTTTCTTTATTATTTTTAGAGAGAGGGGAAGGGAAAGAGGCAGAGAGGGAGAGAGACATCAATGTATGGTTGCCTTTCACCTGCCTCCAGCTATGGACCTGGCTGGAGACCTGGCTTGCAACCTGCTTATGTGCCCTGGCTGGGGAATTGAACCAGCGACCTTTGGGTTCGCAGGCCGGCGCCTTATCCACTGTGCTACCAGCCAGGGTACACATTTTTAATAAGGTTTTATGTTATGACATGTGGTCCTTGGGCCACACTTTGTGAGTCAAGGCTCTATGTAGACCACATTAAGTAACATGATCACTTCATCTGAAAGAACTTTGACGCTGGGCTCCTGAATCCAGTCTACCAGCACAATAAGAGGACCCCCACAACAGTCAGCAGTGAAAACTCTCTGGGCAAGATGGAAGCATGCCAGAAACCCAAGTGAACTCTTAAAGGGCCTACACACAGCCTCTCACTCACCCTGGTCTCTGGCACAAGGAGAGCAGCTTCAGGGGGTGCCAGAGATGTGCAGTGAGAAACTCAGTTTTGTGGCTTCAGGGCAAATGCTAGAGGGACAGCTGCTATTGCCTCTGTTGAGCTTCCTCCAGCACAGGCAGCAGACAGGTACCATATTTTCTGTGTTGAGTCTGTCACACAGACAGCCAAATTTGAACCTGCATTAACCTGGTGAATACCACTTGCCCCACCTGGTGACTCTCTGAGAGTCTGTTTCACCCAACTCGTGAACTGCCAAGGTTCTTTCAGTAGCTGAGCTTCCACACATCTGGCAGGTAATGGTAGGTGTTAGGGTGTCCTGTGCCATTTGCTAAGTGATCCCAGACCTGGAGGCAGTCAGCCTTAGTTCCCAGTAAGGACTCTTCCACATGCCTCTTGCCCGCCATAGGCAGCTACTAACCAAAGGTTATTTTATAGCTCCTACTAGGTGATACTGGGCCAGTCACAGGTGGAAGCTTTAACCTGCACCAGAGCACCTCCCAAAAAGCCCAGAACCAAAGCACCTGGTGGCCACAACAGACCACAATAGAACACTGCCTTATTTGATCCACAGAAACACACCCAAAGGGTGCATAACAGTAGGCAGTGGAGCCCAATGGAGCAAATCCCACTTGATAGGGTCAACCCCACGCAACAGCTCATGACCAGTCCTCACAGGTAGTCAGCCTGAGGATCAACCACACACACTTGATGTGCAAACAGCAATTTAGGCTCAATTACAACAGCAGAAGGACACGAGGCCCAATAAGAAATACTCCTGGAGCACCTGGCTCAGGCTATCAGGGAGATAGTGCCACTGGGCTTCACAGGGCACCCACTACATACGGCCTCCATGCCAATATTGGGAGAAGTAGCATATGTGCACAACACATTGAAACAAACCGAGAGGGAGCCAAAATGAGGAGATAAGAAAACATGACCCAAATGAAAGAACAGAAGAAAACTCTAGGAAAATAAGTAAATAAAATAGGAGCAAGCAATCTAGCAGATACAGAGTTCAAAACACTAATTATCAGTATGCTTAAGACACTTAGAACTTTTACAAAAAGATAATAAGCATTAAAAGGGACATATTATAAAAAATAATACTGTGGAAGAAATTAACAGGAGATTAAGTGAAATAGAGAATCAAATCAGTGATTTGGAGGTCAAGGTGGCAGAAAAAAAACAATTGAAACAGCAAAAATAAAAAATAAAAAAATTCAAAGTGAGGATACTTTAGGGAACACTGGGACATCAAGGGTAACAACATTTCCATCATAGAGGTACCAGAAGAAGAGAGAGACCAAGGGATCAAGAACTGTATTAAGAGATAATGGCAGAAAACTTCTCTAACCTATCAATGGAAATGAACATACAAATCCACAAAGTGCAGAGTCTCAAACAAGATAAATACAAAGAGGACCACACCAAGGCATATCATAATTAGAATGTCAAAGATTAAAGATAAAGAGAGAATCTTTAACAGGATAGTGATAGTTACTTACAATAGAATTGTCATAAAACTATCAACTGATTTAACATAAACTTTGAAGGCCAGAAGGATTGGCACAAACTATTCAAAGGGATGAAAAATAAGGACTTAAAACCAAGATTATTCTACCCAGCAAAACTATCATTTAGAATCAAAGAAGAGATAAAGAGCTTCTCAAACAATAAAAAGCTAAAGAAATTTATTACCACCAAACCAGAATTACAATAAATATTAAGGAGATTTCCTTAATAATAAAAAAAGATCAAATATATGAATAATGAAATGGCAATAACTACATATCTATCAATAATTATCTTAAATGTAAATGCGTACGCTTCAAGTCAAAGACATGGTTGCTGAATGGCAAAAATACAAGGCCCATAAATATGCTGCATACAAGAGACCTATTTCAGATCTAAAGACAGACACTGACTGAAAATAAAGGGATGGAAAAAATATTTCATGCAAATAGAAACAAAAAATAGTTGGGGTAGCAATAGTGATGTCAGATGATCCAACAATTCCACCTCGGGGTATTTATCTGGAAAAATACAAAATACTAATTCAAATAGATATGTACCTCTATGTTCACTGAAGAATTATTTGCAGTAGCCAAGATATGGAGGCAACCTAAATGTCCATCAATAGACAATTGGATAAAGAAGATATGATACACACGTGAGCATGTGCGTGCACACACACACACACATGCACAGACTGAAATATTACTAAGTCATAAAATAGAATAAAATTTTATCATTTTTGGCAACATAGATGGACCTAGACAGTATTATGCTAAATAAAATAAGTAACAAAAAGACAAATACCATATGATTTTACTTATACGAGGAATCTAAATAACAAAATAAATGAACAAACATCAAAACAGACTCAAAGATACAGAGAACAAAGTATTTCCAGATGGGTAGGGAGATTGAGGGTTGGATGAAAAACATGAAAGGATTAAGAAATATCAATTGTTAGTTACAAAATAGTCACAGGGATGTAAAGTACAGCATAAGGAATATAGTCAATAATATTTGAGTAACTATATGTGGTGCCAGGTGGGTACTGGACTTATTTGGGAAGTTATTTGTAAATTATACAAATGTCTAAACACTGTGCTGTACAAGTGAAGCTCATAAAAGATTAAATATCAGGTGTAATTGGAAAATAAAAAAATATTAGTTCAGTATTATGTGCATGAATATGAAACCAAGAGTTTTCACTCTAGGACCAATGACCTTTGACTCTTTAATTTAAAAACAGACCTACAAATCCATAGACTGTCAAATCTAGAATTTTATTACTTATTTCAAAATTCCTCTTTTCAGGGCAGCATTTTTATAGGCAGCATCGCCAGGCATAGATTGCAAGTCCATTAAAGAAAGGCCAACAAAATAGACCTTTTAAACTTTGCAGCTACTTCTCCATCTGGAAAGCTGTCGCATACAACTGTCCAAGTAACAAAATTAAATGCAAAATTACCAAGAACTCACAGCTTGTGTTAAGATAAAAATTTTCTCCCATATAAAATGCTAGAATTTTTTTTGCTGTTTCCCTCCAATGTTAGAACACTGTGATACAATATTGGCAGTGTGTATGCTAGCATAGTGGGGAAAACCTAAACCAGGTACTGACAACCTTTTAGGAAGATAGACTGTGATTTTTCTTTCCTGTGAAATCAAATATGCTAATTAAAATGGTTCTTTGATTATGGGTCAATGATAAAAGAAAAAAGAAGCCACATGCAGAGCAGACAGAAAAAATGAAACAGAACAAAAGAGATAGACACAGGTGAGAAAAATATATCAGAAATAAATCCGAAAGCTATAAAGCAGCCATTCAAATGAAAGTAGAAAAGGAGATAACGTAGGCTGAAGATCATGTGAACTGGAGCAAGGTAAAAGAAGTGATGATACTTGACAAAATTCAGGCTTTGATGCAAGAAGTTTATCTTTTTAAAGTATACTTTATTGATTATGCTATTATACTTGTCCCACTTTTTCCCTTTGACCCCTTCTGCCAGGTACCCCCTTCCCTCCAGCTATCTCCCCCAACCTAGTTCATGTCCATGGGTCATGCATTTAAATTCTTTGGCTACACCCTTCTTTCCTATCTTATTTTTAATACCTTCTATTTTGTTCCTACCAATTACGCTTCTTGATCTTTGTGCAATTTCCCTTTCTCCTCCTTTCCCCTCCCAGCTGATAACCCTCCAAATGATCCCCATACCTATGATTCTGTTCCTATTATGCTTGTTTGCTTAGTTTGTTTTTTAGATTCAGTTGATAGTTGTGAATTTATTGCCATTTTAATGTTCATAGTTTTGACTATATATATATATATATATATATATATATATATATATACCCTTTAACATTTCATATAATAAGGGCTTGGTGATAATGAAGTCCTTTAGCTTTACCTTGTCTGGGAAGTATTTTATCTGCCCTTCCATTCTAAATGATAGCTTTGCTGGATAGAGTAATCTTGATTGTAGGTCCTTGCTTTTCATCACTTTGAATACTTCTTGCCATTCCCTTCTTGCCTGCAAATTTTCTTTTGCAAAATCAGCTAATAGTCTTATGGAAACTCCTTTGTAGTTAACTCTCTGCTTTTCTCTTGTTGTTTGTAAGATTCTGTCTTTTAATTAAAGCTTTTTTTTTTTTTAATATTTTATTTCATTATTTTTTAGAAAGAGGGGAAGGGAGAGAGGCAGAGAGGGAAAGAGACATCAATGTATGGTTGCGTTTCACCTGCCTCCAGCCACAGACCTGACTGGAGACCTGGTTTGCAACCTGGTTATGTGCCCTGGCTGGGGAATCGAACTTGCGACCTTTGGGTTCGCAGGCCGGCGCCTTAACCACTGTGCTACCAGCCGGGGCTAGATTCTCTCTTTATCTTTAAAGTTTGGCATTTTAATTATGATGTGTTTTGGTGTGGTCCTCTGTGGGTCCAATTTGTTTGGGCCTCTCTTTGGTCCAATTTGTTTGGGCCTCTCTTTGCTTTGTGGAGTTGTTTGTCTATTTCCTTCGCCATATTAGGAATTTTTTTTCATTATTTTTTCAAATAAGTTTTCAGTTTCTTGATCTTCCTGTACACCTTCTGACACCCCTATGATTTGGATGTGGGTATGTTTAAAGCTGTTCCAGATGTTCCTAATCATCTCCTTGGTTTGTTTATATTTTGTTTGTTTGTTTTTTGCATTCTTGTTTTTTCTTTCTATTCCAGGCAAATGTTTATTTCTTCCATTTGTTTGAGATAACTGATTTGAATCTTGGCTTCCTGTCCATCACTGCTAGTTCTCTGTATATTTTCCTTTATCTCACTCTGTATGACCTTCACTTCTTCCTTTATTTTGTGGCCATACTCAATCATTTCTCTGAGTGTCCTGATCACTAGTGCTTTGAACTCTGTATCAGATAGGTTGGCTATCTGTTTCATTTAGTTCTTTTTCTGGTGTTTTGTTCTGTTCTTTCATTTGAGCCATATTTTTTTGCCTCCTCAATTTGGCAGCATCCCTATGTTTCTTTCCGTGTGTTGGGTAAAGCTGCTTTGATTCTGTGTCTTGGTAATATGGTCTAATGTAGAAAGTGTCCTGTAGGATCCATGGCACAGCCTCCCCTATCTCCCAAATAGGTACTTAAGAGGCACTCTTTGTGTGGGCTTACATCCTCCTTTTGTAGTTGAGCCTTGGCTGCTGTTGGCAGATCAATGGGAGGGAGGTACCCAGGCCAGTCAGCTGCAAGGACTGGCTATGACCACCAATTTATGCCCTCTGTGAAGGATTAGACATGCAGGGACAGGGTGGTGGTGCTCCATTGTGATCTGTAGCTATCCACTGGGTGCTCTGGCCCTGGGGTTTCCCAAGTGGTACAGGTCAAAGTCAGCTCCTGTGTTTTGCCAGAGGCACCCTGTCTGAGCTATAAAGTAATCTGAGATGGTTGTTAACTTGTGCTGGGTTTGGAGATTACCAGGTGGAGCAAAGCTGTGACTCTAAGCTGGGCGCTGGTAGTGCTGGTCCTACAGCTCTCTGTTGCTTGTTTGATAGGATTTAGAAAGTCTCAAATAAGACACCAGCTTGCCAGCTCCATGTGCGGAGGGTTTAGAAAAGAGACAATGTCCTCCGCTCATCTTGATGGCAGAAACTTTAGTTTCTTCCTGTATACCACTGATGCCTTTTAGTTGCTACTATGGTGCTTGAGCTCAGAAGGAGAATGTCTGAGTAGGTGAGGCCACGTGTGAGTCCTTTAAGATGAACTGCTCAGGGCTCTAGCAGTTTCATCCACTGACTCAATTCCTAGTGGTTTTTGCAGCCAGAGTTGTGGGGATTTATCTTCCTAGCATTGGAACCCTGAACTTCAGGGTCTGGTCTGGGGATGGGACTCCTTACTCCTGAGATATCCTTCCTAAATTTTTATCCACCCCATATGGGTGAGAAACCAGCCTGTTCTGCATATGTAACCCTTCTAATCATCTTGATGGATGTGGTTTCTTTAATTCTGTAATTGTCAGACTTCCATTCTACTCAATTTCTGATAGTTTTTTCTGATGGTTGTTCTGTATTTTAGTTGTAATTTTGGTATGGTTGTGTGAAGAGGGGAGCCATGTCTGCCTACACCACTATCATGACCAGATCCCTATTTACTCTTTGTAATCCACAAGTTTCTCATTTTACTGCCTGCTTTAAGCCTAGTCATTAGATAATATATGTCGATAGTGTTCATTTTGGGACAAAAAAAAAAATCCAAAACCCACTTATATATATTTGTTGTGAGAGTCTCTCAGTTATTTAATAAATATGAATTAAGTATCTTGTATGTGCCAGAGACTCTGTGGTACGATTTATAGTAGGTAGATTTACCAGTGATTGTGTGTGTGTGTGTGTGTGTGTGTGTGTTGAGAGAAAAAGAGAAAGGGAGAACTCACAGGCATTTAAAGGGCATCTTGAAATCACCATACCTGTCTTAATGTTTTAATTCTCTGTGATGGCTTGGCATTCTCATTGCATCATGTTTTCCCCCTGAAACAGGTAGTCTTTGCCTTGATGATTATCAGTGGTCAACCTAAGATAATTGGCCAGCTTCCTAGCTAAATGGCAAGGGCTAGATTAGCCAGAATCTGATTCCTCAAAGGGCAGGGTGCTAGGTTATTTTTAAGCTTGGTTATTCTGGGGGCCTACATTCCTTGATATTTCTTTCCTGTAAGATTCTCTTTATTTAAAAAATTGAAATTGATTGAAGGTAAATTTGCATGAGATTGGGGAGGCAAAGTGCAGCAGACACCATCATGCTCTAAAGATGCCTGTTAGTTAATGGTGGGGTACAGACAAGGAGGTTTCGATGTATCTTCACTCTTCCCTTCCCCACACCTAGCTCCCCTTCCCAATTATTATCCTACTGACCAACAATGATCAACCTCAGGTTCAACACCAGACACGTGGAAACTCATAGCCAAAAAGGACCAAAACCTGTTACAGGCTTATTCATTAGTCCTTGATGATGTGAGTACATGTGTTTTCCTTACAAACTCCAACTTGGTCACCAGCATTTGTGCTGGTTAGTGATGTTATTCCCCTTTCAGGCCCTTTACTTCCCTTGCTTTTGCTACAACTTTCTAAGGCTGGATTATTAAAATAAACTCATTACTTCATAGGAATCATGGTGGCTCTGCTTTCCTGAGTTAACCCTTATGAATACAAACTGTATGGTGTATAAAACTGTGTGATTTGGTTTAGAACAAATTTGAGCTGAAGTTCAATTACTTCTTCAGATACTGGAAGGCTGTGGCCATGGTTGAGAACATCACACTTGCATTAGTACTCATTTGTTTATGATTAAGAGTAGAAAATATTTTTCTTTGCGGTGAAATCTCTCCTGTATAATTCTTTCCATTCCTGTCTTTTACACATTGAGGAGAAGATATGGATGAATAATTTGATAAACTGCTTGGGGAAGGGCTGAATGTCTCAAAGTCATGAATACATTATGCAGCTGCCTGTTCATTGGCTTTCTAGGAAAAGTGAGTTCACTCATTGGAAGACAAACAATTTAGGAACAAAGCTAAAATATTGAGATAATAGAGAACATTGGAAATACTGTTTTAGGAAAAAAAAAAGATTCAAAAGAAAGACTGAGCTAATGCAGAAAAAGAGAAATATAGAGGAAGAACAGAAATATACAAGAGATTTTTATGAAGTTGCTTGCAGTATTCTATGAGATATAAACTCTTATCTTTCATTTTACTATGGAAGCCAATAAAATCTACATTTTTCACTTGCTTGCAGAATAGATTTACTTTATCAGTGTAACATTTGTAGTGAACACAGTGGTATAAACAATTCTTTCGTGTTCATCCAGGCATTGCTATAGCACAGGGAATATGATGTTGGCCAAGAGAACCATATCCCTTCCTTACAAACCCCACAACCATCAAGGCTGAGAGGGTAGGGAGTTCATTAGCAACTCACAGTCCAGGAATAAAAAAACAAGTTATTAAAGGAAGCAGAGAAGGAGATCAAGAGAATACATACAGTTTCTCAAAATCTTAGCCCACTGAGAAGTGCTTGAACTCATTACAACTAGACACTCCATTGACTGTGCTCTTGGACAGGGAGTCCACCCTTGTGCTGTTTTTCTTAATGATGGGGGACTTGGAAGGAGCCAGGGAGCATGCAATCAAGCAACATGTAACAACAGGAGCTGTTTGACCTCTGAAACACCGTGTTCAAAAGAAAATATCCAGGGTTTGGATCTCAGTTTGGAAGGTGGTGTGTGTGCCACTGCAGGATCAGCTGTGAACCTTGTATCTCTTCTGTCTGATCTTTTTGTTAAAGGTAAAAAAAACATTCAGGAACATTCAGACTTGCCTACCCTCTGAGGTTATTTTCTAAGAAATTAATTATTTGGGTAGTATAGAGAAGTGAAAGATGAACCACTGCTAGCATTCTGCTGTATCTTAAAATTACTAGACAACTTGGTTTATATGATCAGGCTCTCATAGGAGGATGGTTGAAATCAAGCCTAGGACCTGAATGGACATATACGTACTATTTTACTTTCAGTCCTTCAAGTGTAAAATTTCAAAGATTTACAAAAAAGTTGTTAATACTAGAAAGAACTCTCAGAACAATTGCAGAGATTCACTCAAGTTTAATTTAGAGAGAAATGTTATGATGTTGTCCAACTGGTCAGTGACTTATCTTCTAAGTTATTATGAAAGTCATCTTTATTAGCCACTGAAATTTAGGCACTACCTAGACAAGTGGATGGGAATATATTTAAAGTAATTTTCCTGATATTATATGTTAATTGAGACAAAGTAGAAGTTGTAACATGGATTCTGTTTTGTGAAGACATGTGTCATATAACTTAAGTAAATTACTGGCAAAAATGTGCTTAAAGGCCTTATTTAAGTGTCAAATACTTAAAAGTCACTGCCTGAAGAAAGATTTTAAAGTGTCTCAATTGGTAATCAATATTACCAATGCCTCATATTCTTTCTCTCTCTCTCTCTCTCTCTCTCAAACACACATTCTGATAACATATTATTAGTCTTATTTATACCTTCATTAGTTGCAATATATTAAGAAGCATCTAACATATCTAACATACCTAATACATCTTATTTTATTGGATTTATTTGCCAGTTGAAAATAAATGGCAGGTCCCTGGATTTACTTCTCAGAGGGTGACTTCTTGCCCTAATCTTCACAAAACAAATACCACAGTTTTTCTTAGGAGACAACGGGCCATTCAAAGCAATAATGTAAGAAATTCCTTTTCTATGGAAAAGAAAGATTTTTTTCTGATGTGAAAGATCAACCTAAGATATAATAAAATCTGGGAATATGGCAAAGAATAGTAATTCATTCTAAACTTGAGGATTGGAAAGGGCACTTTTTATATCTATTTTAATTGTAAGTGGAAGTTACTGAATACCTGACACTATGGAGTTAGTAACAGATGCTATTTAAGTTATGCTATGAGTATAACTTACATTTTTATATGAGGGCCTGTAGGTTTGTACACATCCTGGGAGAGCACAGTTTCACTACAGAAGTCTCCGAAGTGGGGTTATGCATTAAATCCCCCAAATTTTAGTTATCCATAGTAATCAGGCTGAAAGTGACAGTTATGTAAAAATGTCAGGGACAGAGATCTGCATTATTTACTGGTGGAGCAAGCTTTTCAATTCTTTATTCAGGATGCAAAAAATAAATATTTGCTGCCTGATTTGCTTGCAGAAAAGGTGAGATAAATGCATAAATAAATCTATTATAAAGCCTGACTGAAAAATAATGGTCTAGTTTACACATTAGGACTTAAAAATGCAGCACTCAATAATGGAAATGACATTCTTAATCTCTTCATTGTTATTTAACATGTTGAGCAACAAGTTCATTAATCATTTTATATTAACACTCAAGTGAGAGAGAAGATGCTGGAACATGTTCTATTCTAAATAGCAATTCCATTTGACTGGGCGTTGTCTTAGGCTTGATGAGTAGGAAATAGGAAGGAAGATTAACTCACTGATACGCCTATTTCTACTTCATTATCCAAAAGTCTTTTCTGAACCATTAGGAAATCTTAACCAGAGCAAAGTCAATTTTGACATCTGCCCAGTTCTAGTAAATAAAACCTTTTTTATTCAGAAGCTTATGCTTGCTTATTGAAAATATAATTACACTTATAAATCATGGCAAAGAAATAATGATTATTAATCTCATTCTAGATTTTCACTTACTTTTGAGGCATATGGTAGCTAATGAGGAAAGAAAAAGAAAACAACTATTTATATTGCAATCTTGTGCTGAGCCCTGTACTTACATTTTTATATTATTATCTAATAAGTTAATATACATGTAAAATATCCCCTATGTACTATATACACTATGCAACATAATTATATGTAGAATATGTGATTTTTAAAAGGCACTATGGAATTTGCAATGTTTAGGTTGCCTGTTGTAAGATTAAATATCTTGTTATTAGTGAATATGAAGCTTTATAAAATATTGATGATAATATGTTGGAAGCTTTAGAAACTTGATCTTGTTTAATTTTCACCAAGGGCCCTAGGAAGTATATATTTTTATCTCTATTTAATATTCAAGGGAGCTGAGGTTTAGAGATGTTGAGTAACTTGTACAACTAATAACTGGTGAAGTTGAAAAATGAAATGTAAAGCCTGTGCTTTAGACTCATGTGCAAGAAATGGAACAAGCATTTTCTTCAGTAAATTTGTCAGCCAGTATTTAGTAGCCTGTGACCTAAAGAAAGGGGGAAGTATGCTGTACTGGAAGTCTAGGATTTTACCTTTGATACCTGGCTCTAAGAAAAGACTGGGTCCTTTATATGTCTCCCTCAGTGAGTTGTCTGTTCAGGTCCTTTGCCCATTTTTCAGTTGGGCTGTCTGTCTCCCTGGTGTTGAGTTGCATTAGTTCTTTATATATTTTGGAGATCAAACCCTTGTCTGAGGCATTATTGGCAAATATGTTTTCCCATACAGTTGGTTCCCTTTTAATTTTGCTGATTTTTTTTTTTAGATGAACAGAAACTTTTCAATTTGATATAGTCCCATTTGTTTATTTGTTCTTTTATTTCTTTTGCCCTTGGTGAAGTATCAGTAAACATATTTCTCTGTAGGGTATCTAAAATTTTACTGCCTATATTTTTCTCCAGGACCTTTATAGTGGCACTGCTTATGTTTAAGTCCTTTATCCATCTTGAGTTTATTCTGGTGTATGGTATAAGTTGGTGGTCTAGTTTTATTTTTTTGCATGTTGCTGTCCAATTCTCCTAACACCATTTGTTGAAGAGAATGTTTTTACTCCATATGAAAGAATGCCCAATATCACTAGCCATCAGAGATATGCAAATTAAAACAACAATAAAATATCACCTCAAATCTGTCAGAATAGCAATCATCAACAAATCAACAAACAAGTGTTGGTGAGGATGTGGGGAAAAGGGAACCCTGGTGCACTGTTGGTGGAAATGCAGGCTGGTACAGGCACTATGGAAAACAGTATGGAGTTTCCTTAAAAATACTAAAATGACTTTTGATCCAGCAGTTCCACTACTAGGACTAAACCCGAAGAACCCTGAAAAACCAATTCATAAGAACCTATGTACCCTTATGTTCATAGCAGCACTATTTACAATAACCAAGTGCTAGGAACAGCCTAAGTGCCCATCAGTAGATGATTGGATCAAAAAACTTTGGTATATTTACACAATGGAATACTACACAGCAGAAAGAAAGAACGAACTCCTACCCTTTGCAACAACATGGATGGAACTAGAAAATATTATGCTTAGTGAAATAAGCCAGTTAGTGAAGGACAAGTACCATATGATCTCACCCATTACAGGACAATAATGAATAAAATAAACAAATAAGCAAAACAGAAGCATATACATGAATACAATGAATAGATCTCCAGTGGGCAGAGGGAGGGTGGGAGGGGGGAGGAGGAGGCAAAGAAGGGGAGCAGTTTAGTCAAGGAACTAGCATGGCAGAACCATGGACATGGACAACAGGTGGGATTGACTTTGTGGGGGAGTGGGTGGTTGGGGAAGGGGACAGAGGGAAGGAAAAAGAGGATGGATGTAATAAAACAACAGTAAAATTAAATTTGAAAAGACTGGGAGCTTCCCTAAGTGAATTGAAGGCTCATTAAGACTCAAATATCATCACATTCACATAGGCAGGCTTTTGTCCTTACTGGCTTATTAATATTCACTTTGAGCAACAATCTAAATTGGGGGAGGTTGTCACTGGTTCCCTCCTTGACCTGGCATGTAACTGCCATTCATTTCCATGAGAATTTTGTGTTCTGTATTAATGAGCAAGGAAGGTACAGAAGATGAAATGCAGAAATCATTCAATTTCTTTGTTTTCTTCAAGATCTTTACTTCTGGTTTCAATCAAAGTGAATTGTTTTCCCAGGCCTTGGTGCCGTGTCTACAAGAAGACAGTTCTTGAGATAGTTCAGGCACATAGCTAGGAATCTGAGTTAGAAAGTCTCTTTGGTTGACTCCTGCTTCTCATTTTCACCTTATAGCTTCACCTTTTAAATGATTCTATTCAGTGCAATTTGATTGGTGGGAGCTTTTTAATTACCCTCTCTGGAACCCTTTGTTCAAAAGTTTTTATTCTAGTTTTTTAAAAATAATGCCATTGAACTAGACTTACTGAATTTTAAATGTCTCCCTGAGTCCCTTCTTTTAGGAACACAAATGCCAGTACGCTTTTCAGCTGCTTTTGCCCTCTGGACAGAAAGTGTCATTCAATTATGTTGCTACAAGTTTCCTTATGCCTCTTTCTTCTAAGCTAGAATCTCATTAGATTTTATGAAAAGTTTTAGTAATATGTAGTATATTGCAGTTACAAGCTTTGACATCTGTCTTTATATAATCTTGCACAAACTTTGAGAGTATTTATTTATGACTGTATGTCTCATTATGCACCAGCCTACAGCTTGCTAAAACTGAAACCACTTTTATGCCTACACTATGTCATGGAAGGAAGGAAGGCTGTTCTGACAGATTGCTCTTTTTCCTTCTAAAGAAGTCCAAGAACACCGCAAGACACTACTGAAGACATCCGAAGGAAAAGGAGGTCACTGTATCATCATTAAAGACCCTTGGACTAGGGACTCTCAGGCTTCATATCTGACCCTCAGCTCCCCAGGCTCAAAAACTTAATCTTGTGGAGAGTATCTCAAACTTGATTAGGTCTGAACACTGAATCAAATTAACACAGCTCTCATCAAATGATACTCAAAACAAGGATGAATGACTAGGTATTAATATGCAATTAGAGAGATTGCTACCAGAGGAATCTAATACAGCCCCTAGTCAATAATTCCTTCTTGTGACCCAATATATTAAAGCCAAATTATGGTCAAAATGTGATTAGCCTTTAAACAGGGTGAATTTGAGTTCTGGTTGAAGATGGTAACAGAAGAAGATCCTGAACTCACCTCCTCTCAGAGGTACACTGTATCTGTAGTTACATACAAAACAATTTCCTCTGGGAAAAACTATTAATTGGTGGAATGACCCTTCTACATGGAGCAAATGGGAGGGAACTCACATAAAAGTGGATACTTAAGAAAGACTTAGTCTTGCTGTAAACCCCACCTTCTACACCATGACCCACAGTCAAGAGGAAACTCAAAACCCAAAGCTTCTCCCCTAGGAGCAAAGTGTTCAGTTTTTACTTTGAATACCCCAACTTTTGAAACTGGCACTTGAGATGCACCGCCATCTCCCAAGCCAATTATCTGGCTTTGAAGACCAATGGGACTCTTGCCCACAAGACCTGCCTGTCTCAGTGAACTGATGAGGGTCTCAGTTGATTCCTCAACCACAAGCAGACTCTTCCACCCTAGGGGCCCGCTCAGAGCAGCCAGTTGAAAGGTGCCTAGACTTTATGTGAATGAGACTCATTTCCTAGTTTTAACGAGTTAGTCTCATGTGTAGGGGCCTGCCTGCTGGGATATTCTCTAGGGTTGGAGGCTGATAGACACCATTTTCCTGTATGCCTTCTGCCTTGCTAAAGCCAGCAGGCACCATTTTTCTTTTTCATTTTATTTATCCTTCTAAGCAATTTTTTCTTTTCGCCTATTTCTTTGTTCCCCTCTTGTTTTCATCAGTGCAATGTTTGCACCCTCCCTCTGCCTGCTCCAGGCAGTGAGCACCATCTTTCAGGCTGTTCCCTTACTGAGCTGCAAAAAACTGCTATCTCTCAGATGGGAGCTGCAACACACATCTGGGACCCTGCTTTTTACATTTGGTAATCAGTGCTTGCAGCTGCCACCCAGGGGACACCCCTGATCTCCTAGTTCTGGGAGCTATGTGGGGGGTCTTTCATTTCTGAGTCCCCTGTAGAGAGGCCACTCTGGGTAAACTACTGCTCCCAGGGCATGGCACAGATAGTGGACTGAAACTCACCTCTAGTTTTCCTGATGAAGATAACTAGTTGCCTTCTAGAAGCTTTGGACTAACAGAGAAACTTCTAGATTGGCATATTTATAGAAGCCTATGAAAGTGTTTTTCGGGAATGGAAAACAGTAGATGCAGTCTTTGTATCTCCCTCTGCCTTGCTCCAGCTCACTGGTATCTTTCAGGAGGTTGCTTACACCTCTGTTGGGTGCCCTGATTTTTCTGATTGCTGCTGGGGAACACATCTACATTGCCTGACTCTGGTGACCATTAGGACCCCTTGAACTGGAACCAATGGAGAAAGACCTCTTTTTTTTTTTTTTTTTTTAAAGATGTTATTTATTATTTCCAGAGAAAAGGGAAGGGAGAGAGGCAGAGAGGGAAAGAGACAGCATTATATGGTTGCCTTTCACCTGCCTCCAGCTACAGACCTGGCTGGAGACCTGGCTTGCAACCTGGTTATGTGCCTTGGCTGGGAATTGAACCAGCGACCTTTGGGTTCACAGGCCGGCGCCTATCCACTAAGCCACCAGCCAGGGCCTGGTTTTTCCTGGTTTCTCTTAAATAGCTATTACCACAGGTCTCAGCAAGATGCAACAGACTCAACTCATTACTGTGGAGGAGGCCTATTAGCTTATTATTATAACTGTAGCCTAAGAAATGGGCTTCTAATTAAACACATATTCAAGCACTAACTATAAACCTTCACGAGACCTTGGAGGATGAGCACTGTATTCCCACTCTTTCTCTACTACACTGCAGATCACTGAAATCTCTCAGGGAAACTCCTATCTGGTACTCCAGTTTTTAAGTTTAGTGACCCATTGTTTGCTATCGCCACCCAGGGAATGCCTCTTGATCTCCTGGCTCTGGAAACCTGGGAGACTTTCATTCTCCTGTGCCCTAGTTTTTGTGGCTGCTACCCAAGGGATATCTCTTGAACATCTGAATCATCTGGCTTGCCTCCCTGGATCCCAGTCAGAGAGACAAGTCTCACTAGACTATCATTCCCAGGTACTTCCCCAGCTGAACGGTAGCTTTGATGGTTAGAGTATTTTTGGTTTGAAATTTTTTCTTATTACCTTGAATATACCCTGTCACTCTCCTCTGGGCTGCAAATTCTTGACAGATAATCTGTTGATAGCTTTATGGGAATTCCCTTGTATGTAACAAATTGCTACTTTTGAGATTATCTCTTTGTCTTTAACTTTTGACATTTTAATTATGTGTACTTTGGTGTGAGTTTCTTTGTATTTATCTTATTTGGAATTTTCTAAACTGCTTGCATATGGATATTTGTTTCCTTCCCCAAGTTAGAAATGTGTTCAGCCATTATATAATTTTTCTTTTTTATTAAAAAAAATGTATTACATATTTTTTTTCATCACTATTTATCCCCCTTACACCCATCTATCCTCTGTAATCACCACATGGACTAGTATAATGAAGTTATCATTTTTCACGCATGTGCCTTCCAGTCCAGTCTCCTTGGCTGCCAGATTACACTGATGTTGCACAAACTGGTTAGTAGTGGGTAGATTTTTTCCAGGCAGGCCTGGCATCTCTAGAAGTAGAATTGCTGGGTCAAAAGTCAGATCCATTTTTAATTTTTTAAGGTATCTCCTCATTGCTTTCCATAGTAGCTGCACCAATCTACATTCCCACCAATAGTTCATGAGGATTCTCTTTTCTCCACATCATTGCTAACACTTGTTGTTTGTTGATTAATTGATGATAGTCATTCTGACCAGTGAGACTTGGTATCTCATTGTGGTTTTAATATATATTTCTCTGATGATTAGTAACATGGAGCATCTTATCATATGTCTATTAGCCATCTATATATAGACATTTTTCTGAGGAAGACACAAATGGCCAAAAGGTTCGTGAAAAAATTATCAACCTCACTAATCTGGGAAATGCAAATCAAAACCTCAGTGAGATGTTACCTCACACCTGTTACAATGACTATAATCAAAATGAAAGTGATAATTTTTATTCAGGATGTGGAGAAAAGGGAACCTTTGTGTACTGCTGGTGGGAATTTAAATTGGTGCAGCCACTATGGAAAACAGTATGGAGATTCCTCAAAAAATTGAAAGTAGACTACCAAATAATCCAATAATTCCACTTCTGGGTATTTATCTGAAGAAAGTAAAAACACTAACTCAAAAACCTACATGCACCCTAATGTTCACTGCTGTATTATTTGTAATAGCCAAGATATAAAAACAACTAAAGTGGTCAGCAACAAATAAATGGATAAAGAATTTGTGATATATATATATATATATATATATATATATATATGTATGTATAAATATATATACACGTGTGTGTGTGTGTGTACAAAAAATCAAATATTATTGGACAATATAAAAAATAAAATGTTACCATTTGTGGCATGTATAGACCTCAAGGGTATGATGCTAAGTGAAATAAACCAGAGAAAGACAAATACTATATAATCTCTCTTATATGTGCACTCTAAAAAATGCACCACATACACCCACACACACATGCTTAAAGGTACAAAGAATGAATGACTGGTTGCCAGAGGTTGGGGTCGGGTATGGACAAAATGGATAAAAGGAGTCAAAGTTACAGACATCCAGTTTTAAAATAAGTTATGGGGATATAATGTACAGCATGGTAACTATAGCTATAATGCTGTATTGCATATTTGAAAGTCATTGATAGTAAATTTTAAGTTATCTTTGTAAAAAAAAATTCTGTGCTAGTAATAAGTGATAGGTAATTAGACTTATTGTAGTGATCGCCTCATGGTATATATAAATATTGAATAATATTGTCATGCACTAAAACTAACATGATGTTGTATGTCAATTACACCTTAATTTTTTAAATGGTAAATTCATTTTGATTTAAATATTCAAGTGCCTCAAGATATTATAACCTGACACATTCATCCAAAGAACTACTTGTTACCTAGATTATACAGGTGAGTCTTTGATTAGGATTCCTTCTCTCAGGGTACTGCTTGAACCTTGCCAGATTTTGTCTGCACCTACTTACTATTCCCATGTTCCATTATGAACTAATTCATTTTTCTGATAGACACTTAATTTTTTTAAAAATAGCCTTTGATGTGGGAATAGTTAAATATTGGTAGCCTTGGAGTCATTATATTGTAAGGGTTTTTGTTAAAAGGCCATTGTATCTGAAGCTGATTGTGACCTCATTATAAGGTGTAGATTTTTAGTTAAATCCTGCAAGGACAATTTTATTTTCCCCATTGTATTGCCTTCACCTTTAGTTCAGCCTATGATGGAGTGCTGGAAATGGTTATTTTATCACTTAGGAGTCATGAGGCCAACACCAAGAGACAAGAAATACACAAGGGCACATTTTTAGAATTGTCAGACAAATGACAGAACATCTAGCTACTTATTACATTAAGTTGCAATTAATTCTAGGATTCTAGGTAGACCTGGATGATGGAACCATTTGGAAAAAATTACCCAAAACCTACACATGCATCTGACAGAAATTTCAGGAGCACTTAATCTAGGTCTAAAGTTTTAAAGTGAATGTAAACTGGAAAGAATTGCTGAGTGAATCTTGTACATTCTTTATGAGAATCAGTTATAGTCTCAGCCAGAGCTAGTCCTACAACTATTTTCAGCTGTATGAATTTGATTAATTTAAATAATCTATTTGAGTTTCTCAGTTTCCTCAGCTGCAATACTGGGAAAATAATGCCTATTTCTAGGTCTGGAAGGATTAAAGAACAGCATTCATGAAAACATTTAAACCAATGTTTGCACTATAGAGAGAGCTGAGCAATGAAGGATTCTGTTATATTTATTGGACTTAGGTGTTGGTTTTATTTTATTTGAGGATTTTCCATTGATTGTTTAAGTGGAGCACTCTTTATTTACAAAATAAGTATATGCAATAAGGTAGGTGTTTAGGCTTTTATTGGACTGTGTAATAGATATATTATCCATATATCTATTATATATAGCATTCTTAACTTGAAATCCAAGAATATTTTTCTTAACTGAGAGGCAGGACTAGCTGTAACAAACATATACCCCATAGAGATGAAGCAGTTGAGAGAGCAGACTTTGGAGTCCAAGTGCCTGGGTTTTAGTGCTGGCTTCTCTCCTTAGTGCCTCTATGGACTTTGGGAGTTATGTGTCCTCCTTGCAATTATAATGGAAATAGAAACAATGATTGCAATTTTTCAGGGTGGTGAGAATTAAATAGGTTAACAAATATAAAACACCATAAAGATTACCTAGTCCATAACAATCACTACACAGGGAACTAATTATCATAAGGTTGGTTTTAATTAACAATGAGAATAGATAGACATCACTTTTACCATAAATTGGATCTCCCATTACACCTCCTACTCTAAAGTCTTATTTCCTCTAGCCACAACAGAATTTCTCATCATATTTCTTCAGTGTCTGTGATACTTTTCCAAGTTGCTTTTCCTCTAAGGCAGAGAAATCATGAGCAGAGAAAAAGTCAGAAATTATTTAGGTTTCAGTATCCAACCCCCATCCAATATTTACCAATGTAAGAACCTGTTTTGCATCTAAAGAAAAAAGGGAAAAAAGAGAAGAGGAAAGGAAGGAAAGGAAAGAAAAGAGAAAAGAAAAGAAAAAATAGAAAAAGGATGAGGAGGAGAAAGATGGCTACAGAGTAGAGAGCAGTGCTGATGTTGTTCTCGAATACCAGAGCAGCTGGAGGACAGAATAGGGAGCGTGAGACGTCTTCAGGTCCCTAAGAATTAGAGCAGTCAGCATCTGGACTCAGGGGAGAATAGCCCAGAGGCAGCAGAGACCTGCAGGAGAGTAGGTGAGAGGGTTCCAGACCAACCCGCCAGTGGGCCGAGGTCAGGGGCGCCTCTACCCAGAGGGACGCATTTAACTGAAGCCAGCTCGAGGCTCCCTGGCAACTAGAAATCTGAACAGTGAAGTGTGGGCAGCAATGGCACATGCCAGAGGGAACGAGGAATTGAACTCCTGCAGGGGAGGGACTGTGTGAGAGATTTGCTCCGGCAACAGGGAGAGAAAGCTCCTCACGGGGCTAGAAGCAGAGGAGAAGAGACCTGCGGGGAGCAGGAGTTGGGGAGCAGGGAAGTGCACTGGCCGGGATGGCAAGAGGGCCAAAAATGGTGCTGCTGGGCCACCAGGGAAACAGCAGCTTGAAGCCCCTGCGAGGGGGCAGGGCCAGCCCTGCGCACCCACACAGGACCCCAGGCTCCCGTGGAAACTCCAAACTGCGAGCTGGGAACTAGTAAGTAGATGGGGCAGCTGACCCGCCCATTGCCGAGGTCAAAGGCCGCAGATGCCTGGGAGAGGCACATCACAGAGGCAGTGTAAAGGACTCCTCAGACCTCAGAGACCTGGTCGGCTTGGAGGCTCTTGCCTGTGGGAGCTGGGCAGTGTTAGAAGACCCCGGGCACGGTTTGAAGACTGGGGATGCCTCCTCCGGGAGCTGCGCGGGCAGGGCCAGTCATCACAGGAACCAGCGAGGTTGCAGGTGGCCTTGCAGGGGTGCCAGGTGCCCATCACAGGCAGGAACCTCCTCCAGGAGTGGGAGGGGACACCCTGCGGGCTCCAGAATACTGGCAGCCCTAAAACCCAGGAAGGCTACTGAAGGCCCAGCCTACCTGGGGGCTGACACTCAGAATCAGCCCTGACTGTGACAATCAGAGGCCCTGCCACTCCAAGACCAGCTAGACTATAGACTGCAGAGACCTGACCAAGAAAAGAGGCAGACTCAGGAAATGGATTGCTGCTAATCTCAAGCACCTGAGTTATACCGAGAGCTACATGAACTATTAATCCCCAACATAACCTTTTCAAAAGTTACTTCTCACATATTTTTAATCCCCCCCTATCTCAATCCACCTAAATACCCAAGACCCTCCCACTACTCTTGATTTAAAGTCTACTCATTCTCTGGTTACAACCCATTCCCAGTCCTCATCTAAGTATTCCTCCCTTCCCCAGCCACCTAAACCCTTTCTTTATTCTTTTCTTTCTTCCTTTTTCTTTTTTTTCCCTCCTTTTTTTTTTCTTCTTTTCTTTTCTTCCACTTAAAGCCCACAGGTTCTGGCTCCACCTGGACCAATCAGAGATCATAAAGGGTGAACAGACACCTAAACCCCTTCTTTATTAATATTGGTTTTTCTTTGTCTTGTGACTTTTTCCCTTTTTCTTTTTTTCTTTCACTCTCTGATATAAGCCCTGAGGTCTTGGCTCCACTTGGACCAATCAGGGATCATTAAGGGTGAACAGCCACCTAAACCCTTTTTGCTTATCATATATATA